>JAZGTK010020830.1:0-10836 GCA_036877625.1 Ambastaia sidthimunki
ACTCACACTCTTGGCTTTCTCCAGGTATTTTTTGTATCTCTCCTCCATCTGTTTCATGTCTTCATCTTTCTTCTTCAGCGCTTCCTCCAGTTCTTCAGTTCTCTGAGCTGAAATGATCCAACAATGATCACTGTCATCAGTCAAACACCTAAATCAATCACTGACAGACTCTGAAACTCACTGCTGGAGCTGATCTTCATCTCCAGGACTTCAATGACAGACGTCTTCTTCTGAAGATCAGTAGTGGCATCCTTTAATTTCTCTCTAAAACCCCAAAGAAAAATCATTCATATTGTGATGACATCATCATTATCAGTGTGACATCAGAACGATGCTTGATACTCACAAATGTTCCTGACATTTCCTCTTCAGTAAAACAGACTGAAAACAGAGAAAACAGATGAACAGTTTTCAAAGCACATTTCTGCTCATTTTTAACACTGAAGCGCCCCCTGCTGGAAGCAAACTCAACATCACGCTCACACATGGAGGTTTTCCACAGTGTCACATTTTTAGAGTTAGAAAAGAGTTTTTAGGGCATTGTTCATTTATATATCACTTCTTCCAGCAGAGGGCACTAGAGAGTTCATTAACAAACCACACACAATTATCACCATTCATTATATCCACCATAATCACCAGATTCATCACATCCACCATAATCACCAGATTCATCACATCCACCATAATCACCAGATTCATCACATCCACCATAATCACCAGAGTTATCACATCCAACATAATCAATCAAAAATAAACTTTTGTTTTGATTAAATAATTTTAGTTATAAACATAAATAGTCTTTTAATGACTAAAAACCATTCATGACTAAAAAAAAATCAAGTGTTGATTTAAAAGAGTAACGCAGATGAATGAAGGAAACTGAATGAAGGAGAACTCGATCATTAATTCTAACACACATGTACAGAAATATAAATCTGACAAATGCAGACAGGCCCTAATGCAGAAACACACTCCAAACAAACACAGTTTTTACATTTAACATTTGAAAAGAACGCTGAAGACCCCAGTAAGAACATCAAACAAGTCATGCAGGAGCAATCAGGTAAAAATACATCTGATGCATCAGGCAGCGACGCATCTGATGCATCAGGCAGCGGCGCATTGAGCTGTGCATGCCTGAATGATCACAATATTAAACAGCTGCAGATTCCCATGATGCCGCAGTACTTACAAGAGTCTGAGAGAGAAAAGATGATGAAGAGACAGAAAGCAGAAGTGACTCAACAGAGATCTGTTACAAACCACAGTCAGAGAGAGAGAGAGAGAGAGAGAGAGGAAGCAGAAGGGATGAGATGCATCAAATGAAGTAAAAACAGAAAGTGAGAGAGTAATGGACACACACACATGTGCATCTGATGATGTCATCACCCTCCACACAGAACCGACAGGATGACCAATGGCATGCCAGGATCAGGCTACAACGTGAGTGACATCACATTAGTAAACACACAGCAGAATGTTAGTACAGGTGAAAAAACAGTCCAGCTCTATAAGAACTGACTGATCATTGGTTAAGACACAAACACACTGTTAGAACATCTCTCATCCAATCAGATTTGAGGACCAGAACTGTTGTACAATACTGGATTTGTTGAATAACAGCAAGACTGTGATGACTTGCAGTCTCGTGCCAACAGCCGTGCTGATATTCAGTACAACAGAACTGCAAGTGTTCACCGGACTCTTCATTACACTGTGCGAGATGTTCCACTCACATCATCTGATTTGGATCCGTGTTCCTGAAGAGTTTTCTGCAGTTCCTCCACCTGAGACTGGCCCTGCAGAACCCTCTGATTCACCAGCCTGACACACAAACACAAGTAGTGAGACAAACATGGTTGAATGTGTGCGTTTCAAGTGTGTCGTGTGAGTGTGAGTGTGCTTGTACATCTATCTTTGTGAGGACCAGTGTGACCAGTTAGACCAGCATGGTGAGAATAAAGAGAGTAAAGTGAGGACATTCTGGCACCACTTTAAAGGGCTGACTTAGGGTTTAGGTTCAGTTTGCTTACGCTAAGGGTAAGGTTAGAGAGTAGTGTGTGTGTGTGTATGTGTGTGTGTGTGTGTGTGGTCCAGTCACCTGTTCTCTGTCTCCAGCTCATTCTTCCTGCTGTTGGCGTCCTCCAGTAAACTCTTCAGTAAAGCAATCTGTTCATTATCTGAACCCTCTTGAGCCAGTTTCAGCATCTTGTTTTCATGCTGCAGTCGGATCATGCGCTCCCTGAAAACACAACACAGGACAGCCGGTCAATACACACTAATGACAATAACAGCATCTGAAACAGCTCTACAAATGATCCTCCACTCAAGACCCTGTTCTACACTTCTGGACCATGTGAAGTAAGTGAGGACATCTCAAAGACTTTAATAGTATTTGTGCTAGGCTGATATTTCCATTCCTTAACCCTAATCCTCTGCATACCTGTTGATATTTAATTTAAACATATATATTTGCGTATACATACATATCTTCTCTCTCTAACTCCTAAACACATAACAGAGACATTTATAAACACTTTAAACCAATACATCCGACAAGAACTGAGAATTAAACCAAAATAAAAGATTCAGTTTGAGATGCTGAGGTCTTTGATGGATGTTAGAGGATTTAATGTGCGTGTGTGTGTGTGTGTGTGTGTACATTAATCACATGGCTTCATGTAATTGACCTACCGGATCTCTGGTGTGACAATTTCTGCAGCCAGCGAATCAGACGGCTCGTTACTTCCAAGTGGCATCAAACCTGCCAAAACACTGTTGATCAGACACGCTGCCACATACAGTATCACAACCATATACCCTTAAAACAATCTATAGATTTTTAGAATCTATAGCTACACCTATAGAAGTCTATACATTGTTTACAATGAGTGAAGGTGTCACCTGATGTCAGCTGAGACTCCTGAGCTTTAACACACCTCAACTCTTCAATGGTCTCTTTCAAAGAGTCTCTCTCCGTTCTCATTCTCTACAGACACACAGACAGACTTAATGTTCACTGTTTAGATATATTACATTGTGTAGAATGCAGATCTTCTGTTGGAGCTCTGTGATGTTAACTTGCTAAAATGCTAAATGCTAATTGTTGTTGTTCAACATTGACAGCTCCTCAGTGTTTCACGCTGAGACAAAGACAGGAAATGAAAAAAGGAAAAGGACATCAGATATCTAAACAGAAGGAAAAAGCTGTCGTGTTTAAAGTGTGTGGTTTAAAATAACTCAATATAGAGAGAGTAAAATGTTTTTGCGTTATTTTAAGATTATTCAGGGAGTTCGCACAGCTTGAAGACGCGTACATCTTTCTCTTTCTGAAGAGAGTCCACTTTCTCCTTCATCCGTTTATACTCAAACTCCATCTTATCCGCTTTTTTGGACTCCTCAGACAGTTTGTTCTGTAGCTCCACCACCTGAAAACAAAACAGATTAATGATGATGTGCTGTTTATACTGATCACTCTATCATGTGTGTTTCTTGACACTGCTCACGCAGTTCTTTAAACGGGCGGGAAAAAGCAGCTGGCTGCTTTCTCTGATTGGTCGGTTATGATGAGAATTAAAATTATATTATATTCTATTAATTATAAATTCTCTAACTGATCATTTTAAGTCACATTATTCAGGTTATGTAAATGATGTAATTTACTGTACAGATTGCTGATGAAACAGAACGCAGATGTCACATGATCTCAGCCCTGGTCAGGATACAATTTTATTTTTTAAAGTTAATAGCAATGGCTAATGTCGATTCAGATCTTTGAAACATGGATATTTCAGGGACAGGGATATTTCACCCCAAAACATTTACATTTTCTCACCCTCATTCTAAAACGTATGACTTTTGTCTTCTGTGGAACAGAAAATAGGATATTTTGTGAAATGTCTCAGTGGTTTTGTGTCCATACAACGGAAGTCAGTGAATGCCACTGTTGTTTGATTATCAACATACTTCAAAATATCTTTGTGTTTCACAGAAGAAAAAAGTCAAATAAGTTTTGGAATGACATGAGGCTTTACATGAGTAAATGATGGAAGAGGTTTATTTTTTGGGGTGAATTATTCCTTTAACAGAGAAACATACATCACTCAAAGGTCTCCAGTAAAACAGGAGCTAGAGGACAGATCTTCAGGAGATGTTCAGGGTTTGGCTGGCACTCACTTGTCTCTTGTAGGTCTCCAGCTGTCCTCGTGCTGCATTGGCCTTGCGCAGATCTTCCTCCAGAGTCACTGTGTTCTGCATGTAGCTGGTGTTCTTCTCCTCTAAAAGCTTCACCTGACGTCTCAGGTCTCCAAGATCCTCCAGCTTCTTCTTATACGCCTCCACCTGAGCCTCCAACTTTGACACCTTATCAGACGAGTGTCTGATACACACATACACACAGTTTAGACTTTATCCACACATTTGACCTCTGACTTCTGGTCTGTATCTCACCTGAGGACGTCAATCTCATCTTTGAGTGACTGCGCCTCCTCGGCCAGAGAGGTCAATTCCTCATTTTGACCTCTGACCTCCACTAGCTCCTTCTCGAGCTCCTCACAACGAATACGGTAATCATCTTTAGCAGCTTCCAGTCTGAAACACACACAGTGACAGGTCTGATCATTTTAACATTCGTATCTGAAGAGAAATATGTTGGAGTGAATTCAGATTAAGTTTGAGAACATTCAGATTCAGAAATGAGAACTTGGCTGCAAAAATGCTTTAACATTTTTTTTAAAATAATGTCACACATTTGACAGATGTCAACATAAACAGGTTGTGTAACATCATGCGTCCATTTTCAGAAATTGCAAACAAAACAAAACTTATTCAACCGACATCATGTTAATCACTTTAAATACTGTTGGGCCTGTACAGGTCATGTAATAATTAAACTCAATGTTGATTTTAAGTATTTATGAGTATTTTTTAACTTCTGTACAATTTTGTCAGGTTCAGTTGAACAGCACTAATATAATAACAGTGTAACAAAGTAAAAGAAAAAACACACATCCAAAAGTAATGTAGGGATTACTAGCCCTGTGCAGGCGTGACCAAACAGTGAAATTGAGTGGGCGTGACCAAACAGTGAAATTGAGTGGGCGTGGCCAAACAGTGCCATTGGGTGGCTGTGGCCAAACAGTGACATTGAGTGGGCGTGGTCAAACAGTGCCATTGGGTGGGCGTGGCCAAACAGTGACATTGAGTGGGCGTGACCAAACAGTGACATTGAGTGGGCGTGGCCAAACAGTGACCAGGTCAGTACCGAAGACAAGTGAGGATCTCAAGACCTTTAAGATGCCCCAGTGAGAGGGTTTCAGTGCTCATAAGTCACCCGTGCCCACTCATGCTCTGTGCTGTTACCTCCACTGGGGCAGGGAGAGGATAGGGCTGAAAAACCAACAGGGCAGCTGAGCAGGTAATAACTGACAGTTCCAGCACACCTGAGACTCATCCAGAAAGCTCAACCTGTCACGAACCCACATGTGACATGATGAACCATGAGAGAACAACGTTACATTACGTTTTTTTAAGCCCAAATTGCGCTATAAATTGCAGGTTTAGCAGGTCACTTCAGCTACTGGGTTTGCACAAGGGCTGTCAAGTACCTCCCCCAGAGAAACATAGCATTTAGCCAATGCTGATAGGCCCTTTCTAAAAGAAGACGGGGCTTCAATTGCTAGGGCGGCCATATTGAACGTTGCTCTTTCCCCCATTCATGGTAACAGAAGTGTGGTATCCTGTTAATTTTATAATCTTTGGCAGTACTAAAGTTCTGACTCGTCTCACCTGAAGGTCTCTTCCTGTAACTGCTCCAGTTGAGTCTGCAGCTGCAGATGTCTGCGGCCTGCTGGGCTGTTCAGATCCTCTATGGAGTCTGATTGGTTGAGTCGCTCCATCAACACCTGATTCTCAGCCAATAGACTGCTTTTCTCTTCCTGAAGAGCAGCCACCTGACAGACAGACGAATCAGAGCTTTAGCTATTAACCTATGATCAGTCTCTTTTTCTTATAAACACATTATTTAACCAATAGTGTGATGAACATTGAACTGAACCTCAACAAGTACCATTTAAAAAACCCTGTGGTGGAAATCAAGTTTTAATGTTGTTTATATGTCTGTGGTGTTTGTAATATGATTTAAACAATCATGTGCAAATTTGTTAGTCAACACCACTGCATTAAGTATTTGCCCCATAAAACAAAAAAAAAAAGTTTTTTCTTGAAAAACAGTGGTTTAAAACCTCCCGTTTTCTATGTCACAAACATGTTGTAACCAATCACATCAACGAGTGTAACGAATGGAAGTTACTCCGAGCTCGTGATAATAAATGAGGTTGGAAACTAATTTGCATGTTCATGAAATTGAAATTCTTCAGAAGGCTCTCGGATCAACAGGTCAGAAATGCCTCAAGATTTCAGACTTTGTCACTAATGTGGAAATGTGTTACTGTATCAGCGTGACATCAGAACGTTTTTCCATCACAGAGATGAAGAAAAAGCCATTAACACGAACAAACTACATGTGTCAATCAATATAAAGTCAAAGGAAGCAGTTCTACAGCTGCCTGACACACGCTACACTCAAGCAAAGCATCAGTGACATGTTGAGTTTACACACAGAAATACTGTCACATAATGTCATCTGTAATCCTGCACGTGCTACAGCAATAACACTGAATTCTGGGCCGTGTGCTGCAGACGTAAAGCGCTGAGTAGATGTGCAGATCGCTGGTGTAGCCCATGGTAGCATCTCATGCTACAACAAAGACTTGTGGGTAAGCGGTGCTGTTGCCATGGGAACCATTGGGCTGTCACTGATGTGAAAGAATGCATTTAGTCTGTGGGGTTATAGCCGCACACACACACACACACACACACACACAGGCACCAAGGTTATTCTACTTGTAAACATCTGACTGTTTTAGATTTCGTCCCTTGCATCACGTGTGGCTTAAAAAGAGCGTGTGAGCGGTTTATTTTATTTAGTTTTTTTTATACTGTACAAATAATAACTTTGGTGCAGACACACACACACGCAGACACGCAGACGCACACACAGGCCGGCACGCCACTCTGGGATGTTGTAAGAAGCAGCAAAGGCTGAAGGAAACAGCAGAGGTTAAGAGCAGAAGAAGAGAAAGACATTTACCCTCTCCTCTAGTTCAATTAATTCTAACCTCAGTCTATCTCGTTCGTCTTGGACGAGGTACGCCTTCAAAAGCAAGGCACAGGACGAGAAGTTACCACAGAAAAACAGCTAAAAATACACTACAACACTTTACACTCAATCCAACATGATATTCACGGCTGTGGGAGAAAAATGACACTGCATAAACATCCAACAAACACCTAGAAAAGCTGATAAATAAATAACACAAATTAAAATGTTTCTTTTTTCCAGAAACATTTTTTGTTATGTTGGTTGAAAGTCTCTTCACATCCTGATAACAATCACAAGTGGTCTAAAAATATTTATATAAATGTATATCTTCGGTGGAAGTCGCAGGACCGTAAAATGTTTGTCCAATCACTGCATTCGATCTGAACTATGTGTTTGTGTGTTGGAGGGGGCGTGGCTTTGGAGACACTCTGAAGGGTGGGCGGGATCTTATGCTTTTAAAGCTAGCTTGCTACTGCTAGCCTCTGTGAAATTGTCCACCCTACCTTTAATAAAATAGTGACATTTATATTATTACTAGTGGTTTTGCTCTAACATTCACTAAACCAATGATGTCTGCATATTAAAAAGACATGAAGACGTGATGATCAGTGAAGCTGGTGAGCAGACACGCAGGAAACTGCATGTTTACCTGCATGTCGAGTTCATGACATCGCTGTGCGATTTCTTCTTTAGTGGCCAGAGCATCGTTCAGCTCCTCCATGGTCTTCTTCAACTAAAAGAAGAAACCAAAACATCTAAACCTCGATTCATTACCAATTAACCAATCAAATCAAAGAATCTGATACAGTTACTATATAAAACAGTCGCACCTGTCTGTCCAGATCTACATACGAGTCACTTCCTGTGGACACGGGCGTCTCTTTACTCATCAGCTGTGTGAAGAACAGTGAGACATGAATGATTTATTAAACAGCAGCTTGACTTTACAGATGATGGAAGACACGCTGACCTCCTGGATGGCTGTCATGACAACGTGCTGAACGGACTCCTCCATCATCATTATGGTCTGGATATATTCTAGAAAACGGACAGCACACAGAGTCAGTGTCTGGAATGGACTGAAGAAACGGTCGGCTACGTCATTTAACCAGCAGCTAGACATCTGATGCTAAATGAGTGGAGACACATACAGAAGTAAACACACTTACCCTGCTTCTGCTCACAGTTCACAGCACAGCCCAGAATCAGTTGTAACATACGGCCCAGCTCGGCTGCGTCTGCATGTTCTCCAATCAGATTCACGTCTGGAAGTGTGAAATCATTGATCTGCTGACCCAACACCTGCAGATCCACACACACACACTGCTAAGATTCACCTCAAAACCCTTAAAGACCAAAGAATTCTGCACAAGATAAATCAAACTAAACCACAATGTTATCTGACTCTAAACAGTGACTCTACAAAAGCAGAACACAGTGGTCAGCCCACTAAAAAAGGACAAGCTGAAATAAAAAAATACAGACAGAACAATCAAACTCTGGCTTTAGAAAAGCTGACTAATCACAGTTAATAAACTGTTTTCACATCTGTTTTATTAATTATGTGGAAATTCTGTTTAGTTGTTTGTTTATCCTACAGTTAGGATATGATGTTATGATTTGTACTCTGTTCAAATGTACTTTGTAACTTCTAGAGTGTTAATCTTTCTTATTCCTGCAAATGCTTTAGTATTTCAGTTCAGCATCAAACTGGAGCGTGTATCTCACCTCTTGGTTGTAATCCAGAACACCCTTCAATATTTTCTTTAAATTGCTGATCTGAAAACGAGATATGAAAGATAAAAGTCCAATATGTATATGCAAGTAAAAAATTTTATTAAGATGGATTAAAACAAGGTACAATGGGAAACGTGTTAGAGATAAAAGTTAATTGAATTAAATACCTTTAACCTCCAATTGTCCCCAACATCAGCTTTAATCCGACAGATCCAGGCATCAGTAAAATACATGGCATCACTGTGAGACACACAAGTCAAAGAAAAGATTTAAAAAACGTTTAACAATTGACTGGAGCAGATACAGGAAATTATTACCAGTTATAAACACCAGTTACAAGAGATTACCAGTTATAAACACCAGTTACAGAACACAGATATACATTAACACTTATACATTCATTTAAATCGATTTGATGGTATATTTAATGATATATGCGTGTGCATGAGACTTACATTTTCTGCAGAACCTGCGCCATGGCGACCCCACTGGTCAACTCCTCTACTGTTGAACATGGAGCCTCCACACCGAACGTCTGGATCTGAAACACATTTTACAGAGAACATCCATGAAATAAACACCCGTGAAATAAAACAGCTCTCTTCAGACCTCAGTTATCAGAAGACGTGTGTCTTCTTCTAGCACACTGAATGTGTAAACTGTGTGTTGTGTAGGGTTGCAAAGCTGGGGAATTCCAAGCTGGAATATTATGGGAATTTATTGGAAATTTGGGGCATTTTTTTACAAACTATATCATATACAAACATAAATGTAAACATATTCACTTTTTCAACATGTTTCCTTCCATTTTACGATTCAACTTTTTTTTTGTTTTCCCTTTCATTTAGCTACTTGCGTTTCCAATATGGGAAATGTTTTATATTCTAGAAGGTTTTGATCACAACAGAAGTGGCTCACAATGAAAGCTCACTCCTCTACAACTCTCTGTTCTAGCACTGAATTCAGGAATGAGGTCAGGAAGTCACACCCACAGACAGCAGGAAAGATAGGAACACCCTGCTGTTCACCACAGACAGATGCCAGAAACCTCGATTGATGATGTCACAGCTGCACACGCTCACATCAGCTCGTTCTGAAGTGTAAACAGGAAGACACATGTCAGCTGGCCTCAGCGTGTTTGCGTGGCGTCTCGGCTGTGATCAGAAGTTCGCTTGCCTAGCAGTTATGTGAGGAATGTAAGACGTCACAGAGGGCTTGGGTGTGTGAGTCGCTTCACATCTGCCTGAAAACAAACTTCTACGAGATCAGTCTTTCCTGCACAATGGACCCAAATTCACTG
The DNA here is from genome assembly GCA_036877625.1 of Ambastaia sidthimunki. Lineage (NCBI taxonomy): Eukaryota > Metazoa > Chordata > Actinopteri > Cypriniformes > Botiidae > Ambastaia > Ambastaia sidthimunki. The sequence continues at coordinate 10,203 of JAZGTK010020830.1, forward strand.
TGTAAGCCACAGATACCTTCAGAAAAGCACAACTTCTCTACACTAACAGTAACTGGATAAATACATTATTAAGTAACAATCCTATATTTACATGCTCAAGCACCACACACAACACACTCAGATCTTCAAAACCAGGTATCTTGAAGGACTTGACACACATCATTACTGATAACTCAACGGGTTAAGCAGCTCAGGACAGTTTAAGTTACGAGAGAGAGAGAGAGAGAGAGAGAGAGAGAGAGAGAGAGAAAGAGAGAGAGACAGTTTTCTGCATTACAGTTGTACAGACGTCAGCAACAAACTGTTACTGTTATGCTGTTATCTTTAATCAATCTGAAAATCAACTCATATCTTTAAATCTGGTTGTTCGTCCCTTAAGAATTCTCCTGTGAGAACTGTTCATTTTTATCTCCAATTTGGGAAGAATTTTTTAAAACTACATTTTCATGTTTCACTCTCAGAGATATAGTGCAATGATATAAAGGCCACTTGTTCTCTTGTGACAATGATCTCTTGTGTTTCAGACAAGTATAACAGTTCAAGAACCAGCAGTAAATCACTGCAGTGTGTATCCTGTTAACCAGAGCAGTGTCACCCGCACAGAGGCGTCTGTCAACAACAGCCCGAGTAACAC
>JAZGTK010020831.1:0-10836 GCA_036877625.1 Ambastaia sidthimunki
GTGGCAAATATTTGAAACTTCCTGTTTTGAACATTTACAGTTTTTATTGAAAGTGACATACAGTGCATCAACTAATACACATAGCATTCACTGTGCATTTCCTGGGATTCGAACCCATGCCTTTGCCTTTGCTAGCATCATTCTAAGATGCAGCTTACTGTCTCAGTTTTGCTTAGATTTTTATATGGACACTTTTCTTTATGTGGCAGCCATGTTGTTCTGTGTCTGCCCATTTCTCTAGTGAGGCTGTGTTTGCCGAGTCTGTACTTTGTCAAAGTGGTTTAGTTTTTAATCTGTCACTGTGCACAGATAGTCTGCCACAGTGTGCCGTCTTTATAGGGCCAGATATTGTGGCATTTTCATTTGTTGTTCTGTTTAACATCTAAATAAGTGAAATAAATGTTTTATGTATTGTAATTTGGTCTAATCTAATTTAGTATCATAATGTTCTATTCCAAAGCTTTCGTGAGATAGGGGTTAGTAGACTAAAGGTCTCCCTGTCCACGATCGTGCTCTGGGCAGGCTTGGCCCTGCGGGAAGCGGCTGGTCTGAATGTTGGGTTCAGAATCACAGCAGGCCCATTGTGTAAACTTTCTTACCCAGCTTCATTTCATGGTTAGCTGCTCGGTTGGCTAAACTCATGCATTATGGCTGATGAGGTCAATAAAAGTGAATTACAGCTGAGGAATGTTTCCAAAAGATAGAAACGCTTTTTAACAACTAAAACACAATTGGCACCAGCCATGCGAACATTAATAAACACGCCTTGTGTGAGATTTTACGCTTGCTTGCTTTTTAAGCTGTTTATGTGTTTACCTATTATATTTAATGTGCCTAGTTTTGCACCTTTAGAGGATGTAGGCATTTTAGTAATTAGTTTGGATTGTAATATTTAGGATATGGATGCTTTCATATAAGTACAATCATATCCAGGAGTGTTTTGAATGTAAATCAAAACTGGATTTAAATTGAACCCCTTCCAGGGGCACAAATATAGTTGCATATCCTTAATATTGTTGCCACTTGAAAACAGTTAAGCAATTTTACAAAGCTAACAATATTCTTATCTGTTTTTATTGAGTTCCCATGCTGATATACAGTAAACCTTAAGTGTAAATTTTTTTTTAGCTTGCTATTTTCCACCACATTTGAATTAAGTAAACCTGAGCTCAAGTAAACCTGATTAATATTCATACAAAACAATCCTTAGTTTGCAGGTCATACCACCTACTGTTTAAAGACTAATAACTTTATTTGTTGCTATAGTTACTTTTTGTTAATATAATAACACAAAAGATCACAAACTATTACAGTTAATAATTTAAGAGACACAACCACATACATTTATGCGAGATGTTTTTTTTATGTTTTTATGCATTAAAACTTCTGAATTTAAAGTGTTTGAATGGTGCATTTATACTATAATCCATTGAATGTCTTCATATTCAAGGCATGTGTCTGGTGAATTAACTTTCACCAGTCATCTCAGTGAAAGCTAGTTTTGAGCTGATTGAGAGGGTGGTTACATATTGATGTGGGTGATGTAATCTGTAGCAAAAAGAAACTTTTACATACTTGATTCAACTCATTATTGCTGCCATGATTTAATAAATGTTTCAATCAGAGAATTACAGAACTTTTATTTAAAAATGTAGACATGTAAAATTGTAAAACAAGCACTTTTTTTACACAGAGCAAATATGGATGAAGTTTCCACTGATGTTGGATTTTGGTAAGGAGAACTGATTCCATACCAGTTACAGGTAGCGCCCACACACACACACACACGCACACACTCTATCACACCCTGACATTCTGTGACTAGCTCTGGTCTGGCCTATTTCATAATATATGTTGTTTTCTATAGAGTCACCTCCAGAATTTTATTTAGAACTCCATTGTTTATAGTGCCCAAAACATTCTTCATAAAGAACACAGTCTGATGGACTGTACCGGTGATGACAGCCTTATACAAATGCAAACAGTCCAACATAAATGACCAATTTAAGCTTTCAGGCATGTACTCTCATCACTCCAAGCTATTTTAGTTGTAAATGAATCAGATTTTTAAGCCCTGAGATTAAACTCTATGGCTTATTTTGTTTGTCTGAACTTTGAAACCTTTGCTACGATCACTTGCGAGACAGAATAAGCCTATTTAAATTTCAAACATTATGTCTGTTGTTTTTATTTTCAGGGAAATGTCTGAACAATGAGCATTTAAGGAAGATGTGTCTCATAACCAGGCAAAACAGGAACATGGGAACAGTTTAAATCAGCCCAAAATTACAATTAGACTTTCAAAAATGATGGTGTGTCTCACAGCAAAGACAGGACTGGTGGGAGACGGACTTCTTGTAGGAAAATGAATAATGGAGAAATTATAACTTAATATGATGTGACAGTTGAAAACATTAACATCCCATCTCTTAGTTAAATGAGTGAATCACCTTGTTCATAGTTTGTTTATTCTAGAACAAACACGCCTGTTAACTAGATTAAAAAATGAGTTTTGTAGCCTGATTTAAGCTAAAAAAGCTGCATTTATTAAAGCATTAAAAAGTGAAATATTTCAGTTTAACAATGCTGACAAAGTTACTTTGAGACTGTAGTTTGACATTTCTAAACCAAAAAGATGCTATTTACATTGTGGCTACTTGAAGGGGGCAATGTCATTTCAAATACATAATTTTCCAATTATAATTATTCTATATTATATAATAATAATAATAATATATTTATTTATTTATTTATTTATTTATTTATTTTAATCACACATTGAAACTTTGTATAATTGCCTGAAAACAGCCATTATTTGTTTATGCTAGTGGCACAGAATCACAGACTTTGATTTTAATGGGACTTAAATTACACACACACGCACAATACATGCAAAGTATTTAAATACATGGACAAGCACACACACAGGCCGACATGAGTACAAAAAGCAATCAAAGTAAAAACTCACCAGCTGTAGCCAGGCGTTGGTTATTAATACCTGATTTTTTTCATCCTGGGAAAGAGGACGAGACAAAACAGAGTCAGTTTCAGACAAGGATATAAATGAAGGATTACTCTAATCTATAATCCCAACTTTTTCTATGAACAAAGACTTTTGTTCTCTTTTTGCCCTCTGTGTACCATTCAGTCTTTATCTCTTTCTTTCTCACAACCACAAACGCACACTTTAACTTTTGGAGCGTTTAAGATAAGGCCAAAATAGAAAATCTGCTGTCTGGCACACTACAGGAGCAATCCAGCTCTGTGACAATCACCATGACAATAAAGATCCTTTAATAAACCTTTTGGCCTTGCATTAATGCATTAATCTGTCATAGTGTGTCTGTATGTGTGTGGATTTGAGTCTCAGAACAGTCTGCTCTGAACGATCACAGATGTTGGTTTTATTCAGAGAAAAGCCAGCTGTTTTTCTCACATCTTATTCAGTGTCATTAATTTGACATGTTTTTACTTTTGGATATTCTTGTTTCTGCAGCTAAATAAATAAAAGACAGAAAGATCAGAGAAAAGCTTCAGGCCAGTTCAAATAAAATTGAAAACACTGTTTATATATAAAATGAATGATACCGCTGTGGAATGAATAAAATTTTATCATGTGAAGTTTTCAAAACCTTAGTTTGTGGAGTCATAAAATAATAACATTTTTTGAACATTATATTAACGTAATGCCAAAAATCTAGTACTCTGAAAATCTAGAGTACCATATAAATAATACGATACATTAGTTAATTATGTAATACCATAGTATTACTACCTAAAACCATTACTTTGGAATTACTAAAATTGGAGCTACCATGCTTGCAATATGCTGTACATATATCCCAGTCTACTCTACAGTATGGCACACTGCTTTGTTAGGACTGGGATATTATGATAACCAAAGTGATTAGTTCAGATCCAATTCAGATTAGTTTAGCTATTCACTAGCTTTTTTGTGTATAGTTAGTTGGAGTTGATCTTGAATTATGATGTAAATCTTGAATTGCTCTCAGGGGACTAATGATGATGCATGCTGAAGAGGAACCTTGTTCTAGTTCTCCAGTTCCTCTGTCACTCAGCTTCCTGTTTAATGCAGTTAGATGTCTTGTTTGGGAACCACTAAGCAGAACTCATTTAACATTTAGTTCCCAGAACATTCCCTGAGCAACAGAGGGTGACAATTATGGATACTAACTAGGATAAATGCACTAGAATTACTAACTAGGATAAATATACCTGTTTTTGTTCGTAAACTAGGATAAAGGACAGCCTCAACATGACACTGAACACTGATGTTATTAAACACAGACAGTATCGTTAGAAAGTCAATGGTGTGCAAAAGAGTATATCTTTATCTTATCCCAGCCTTTATCTGAGCTTTTATATAACTCTAGATTTGTTTTATTTAAAGTAACAACATGGGTTAAACTGGGCAGGAATGGATCCAAATCACAATATAACCCCTCAATACTGGTAATTACAGTAAATACAGTAATCTGTATATAACAGATGCTGTTATAGCACTCATGATAGAGCCTGTTGTGCAATAGTGAATGAGTGAACCTATTTTGTCTATATTATGGCTATATGTATTTTGTCTATATGTTCTATATGTTCTATATGTGCCATTCTTTGCTCAGTTGTTAAATTAGTCTTTAGCTTATCATTCAACTCTGTTACTTTGATGAAGGAAATGACGCATCCCCCCGATCTCTTGAGCCACAAACATTTCTTCATCTCTCTATTTTCCATACATGTCATATCTGAGAGACATAGAGAGAGAGAGAGAGAGAGAGAGAGAGAGAGAGGAGAGAGAGACAGAGAGAGAAAGAGAAGGTGGGAGAGAGAGAAAGAGGGAGGTACAGCCCAAATGCTACATCTGTTAACATGACATATCAGTTGCCCATTTGATCTTTTGCTTTTTACCTCTCTATTGACTGTCTGTCATCTTTATTTTACCCTGTGAACCACCGCTCTCCCTTTTACTTATTCTGCTCCATCCGTCACACCAAAGTCCCCATTGTGCTCTAATCCCACAGACGAAAGTCAAGGTGACAGACAAACTGAAGGTTTCTGACATCCAATCAACTTTAAACTGTTATGAGGATAAGAGTGTCACTAGCTAGCACAAGCTTCAACGAGATGGTACTGGTCTTGTAAAGACAGACTTTTTGACAAGAAAGTCTTTTTTGGTTACATTTTTGGTTGCAACTGTTTTTGGCCTAGTAAAAACAAAGCTAACAATCACAAATTTTAAAGTTATATGTGCCATAAAAATTCTACAAAACACACTAACTTTGGAAATAAAACTAATTCACAAAATAGCACAGTGTTCTTCTTAAATGATTGTACAAAATCACAATATCAGTTTTTGAAAATGTGTGTAGATTAGATTTTTAAAGACTGACTAAACCCAGCGCAAAGAACACACGGTTTGGCTTGTGGATATTTAATTCTCTTGCTATAAAGAGTCACAGACAAAACTTGTTTAAACACTTGAGGCCAAGTTCCTCACACAACTTGAAATCCAATTATTAGTGATTAGTTCTTCAACAGTGCTTATTGTAACGGTTCAATACTGTAAACTGTTTTGTTTCCAATCAGACTGATATATTAACCTGTGCACTCAGACTCCTGAAAAGTGTGTATAGGCGTGTGAATTAGTGTGTAGTATGCTATACATTGGAAGGTCCCTAAACAGACGTATAAGGGCTAACTACTGCTACTAGTAACCTTTACATCACACAGAACTGTTTATCTCTGAACCACTATAGTAACAAAACTGTTAGCATTGTGCTGAATTATTCTAGAGACAGGGACACAAGCATACAGTATATTACTGTATATTATGTATTAGACCTACAGACCCAGAACTACAGTTTTTCCCAATACCTTTACCTGCACATTTATGGCAGTAATCATAAAACCACCAATTATGAAAACAGCCCCAGTAGCTGCTTATATAAGCATCTAGGAATTCTGTATACGTCCCAAATACATCAATAACATACTGTCCTAAAAGTATACACAATACATTTAACCTTATTCAAAATGTAGCCCTAATAAAATTGATAGTACACTCACATAAGCATCCACTCATCCGTCTACTAAAAGCAAATGTTTTTAAATCAATTTGCAACGCCCCCCAAAAATGTTGCAGTTCTCAAAGGTGATTGAATTTATTCATTTTTAGTTCAGTGCAGGGCTGTCAAACACAGTTTTGTGAATTAATATGTTTACGGTACTTTGAGAAGCGAGAGACATGCGAGTTCTCTGCCTCCGGTAACGAGCGATGACTGAATATTGTGATTATATTGAGATAACGGGACGCACGAGTGTTTCTCGCTCTGTGAACCGATAAATTAAATCCTTCATATGGAAAAGACATGAAGTGAACACGGACCGCAGATGACAGGAGATTATCCGATTATCCGTAACTATGTCGGACTTAAATATAGCATATAAAATACACGTGATTTGATTTTGATGAAAAGATAATGTGACTCCAGCAATATGTACTTGATATGAGCAACGACTGGAGCGGAACTATATGGTAAATTGCGCAGCCGCTATAGCCTATGCTCGGTCTGCCCCCATCCCCTCGCTTTTCAGTATGTATCTATATACTCATTAAGCAGTTACACTACACATGCAAAATGCGTGAGCATCTGAATAAACTTATTGTCATTATTTACGGCGCAACACGCCTCAATTCAATGCTAAACAATCTTATATAACTCAAACTCCGCGCAATGTTAAATGTGCTGCTCAAATGCGCTACTACTGTTGACAGAAAGCAGGCGGTAAACAAAATCTTATTTGATGTTTGTGAACATTTTCTATTGATAATTGCAATAGTTATTAAATAATGATGATGGATAGACCCTGATTGTTGTTATTTCCATATTCTTTGCGCCGTATCCCAGCTGTAACACTGAGCCCTGCATTGCGCAAATTGCGTTCATTTATAATTTTGTTTGCGTTACGTAATTTCCATAATTCCAATAATAAAACAGTAAAAGCAGAAATCTGTACGGAAAAGTGTGAGGAACGCATTAAATACCTTTATAAATAAAATGATTTAAATATTATTGATTATTGAATAAAAAGCAAGTATGTGGAATTAGAATTTGCATAGAATTTTCTAAAATTAGAGGACATATCTCTCTAGTTGTATGCTTGCTTAAAAAAATGCGTTCAGATACAATTCTTTTTAAGTGAATTGGTGTGTACAAGTGAACTGCAAACAGATTGGTCATCATTTTCTCTTTCAACCGTTGCAGGTTTTCATGTGAAAAAGAGACTGGGTGTGGCCTTCTTGTGGTTTGGAGACGGCAGACGGTGAGTGAAGAAGAACAGAAGAACAGAAGGATGGAGGTCAGGTGTGGGTTACTGGTTCTTTGGGCAGATGAGTGTAGAGGTTCCTGCTCTGAACCATAAACTGCTGAAGGCATCTCTAGTGTTCATGTTAGGTGTCTGCTGAGCCATAATAAGGACACGCACTGTTTAAACGTCACTTTAAAACCATGTCAGACCATCTAGTGTTTGTGGCATTATGTTGATTGTGACACAGAAAATAATTTTGATTGGTTGAAAAAAAAGTGCTTCTTGTAACGTACTGTTTACACATTACCTTCACTGTAAACCGGGCCAGTCCCCTGGAGGGTTTAAAAGCAGAAATGTGAAGCTCATATTTTAAAGCACGTACATAAATTATTCAGTAAAAACTTGTTTATTGTTGTAAAGTTGTCTAAATCATTTTTTTGAGGTTGGTCAGATCATCGTCTGCATGCATTACTGATGTAACTTTTTTGGAGTTTGCTCTGTGGAGCTTGAAATTTGTGCCATTTTTTCCATCTTATCCAGCAATTTCTATGCCTATAAGAAATGCTTCTCCAAACCTTTTTTTCCCCTCAACGATTTATATACAAAATTGACACTCGTATAGCAGATGTAATGTGTTTACTTTTTATGTAAAAATTAATTCTCAATTTAATGTGTAGAAGTCATTTAATGGATTATTATTCTCTTAGAATGGTCCACCATATGAACTTTTTATACTCAGCCAAGTGTGGGTTTGGGGCAAAAGTATGTACAATATTTTTACGAACAACTGGAAATGGGAGTCAGGGCAAGAGGAGCTGTAGAAATGTTTGATGACATTAAACAAACCTTTACTGTCCTTTACTGTAATTTTCTTTACCACTAGTGGCGAATTACACACATTACCTTATTTTTTTAATATAGGTGATTGCTATGGTTACTGTAACTGTGGTTTCCAGATTTTACTGTACTAGCAGGGAATCAGATATCTTTAAATCTAAGGTTTTGTCCCAACCACCCATGACCACAACAAACAATAAATCACACTACATAATTTGCTTAGTTTCTATTGTTACAACATAATTCCAGGTAGCCCTGGCCACAACCTAAATTCTGGCTGATTGTGGAACTTTAAAGTTGAATATTATGACATTTTCTTTACGTTTCACAAAGAAAAATAAAAAAAAAAATGTATAGTGAAGCGTTATGGGCATCTTACAGTCTTTGGCTGTGGAGTGTGATTGGCTGTGATTGATTGTGTTGCATCACTTCCTAGTGTGGCATTCATTGTTAACAGAAAAATCACTAAATCTTGTTGCATTACCAGTCGCTTATAAACCAAACACGAACAACACTCATTTAAAACCACTATATTGTTTCTCAAACTATCAACTATTTCCATTTAAGTATCAGTTCTGACACACTTCAGTAGATTGTCTCATAACCGTAAAACTATACGGCTTGCTAGAATGCGTTGGAAACACTGCATCAGCAATACAAATCAAACTGATGTCTTTTATTGCCAAGTATTTTTCAGCCTTTTGTTTCTTGCTATCCTCAAACTCATTGGGCTCGTGGCATTGCAGTGATGTAGAGTGTTGTGGCAGCTGCCCCCCCTCAGCTGATTGCAAGCAACTCATGCATTCACAGTTTCACAGCATCCCAGTCTTAGCCTATGGGCCTCGCGCCATCTGGGGCCGTACAAGAGCCACACCGAGGCAGCCATGATTTAACGCGGGATAAACAGATATTTCATAATTCACAGTGTGAGAGGGGTGAAAGGGGTTTGATTTCACAGGGGTGATGGAGGTCACGGGACAGTACGAACGTAAAAGTGGTGCATGCTTTTTTTAGGTCATATTGTTTGCATACAAAGGCAGGCAAAACAATGAAAAAAAGACTAGAATAAACATTTACAACTACAGCTCAAAGTTCAAGGTTCAAGTGGTGGTTTCAAAACTGGTCACACTGGCTTTTGGGAATTAAAAGAACAACTCCAATATCTGTGGTTTGATAAAGTCTAACAAGAACATTTTTGGTAACTTCTATATTCAGGCAAATGTAAATGTAGGAATTAAGTTAGCCTGATTGATGTCTCTTAGCAGATGTTAAACATGGTGAAGCCTGTAGTGGTTTTTATTATTATTTTTTATAATTATTTTGGTGTTATAATGCCTTTAAAGGTTTTATAAGACCAAAGTGTTTTTCCATGGTCTGCAGCATTTAAAACATCAATTTGTTTGAGCATCCTCACCAACCCGACAGAGCAAGATTGATTCAACCAATGCTGTGAGTTTAGGGGGAGCTATCAGTTTGTTTGACCAATAGTCAAATCCCTGTTGAGTTTCCAAAGATTCATACTTCCCTGCAGTTAAATTAGGTTCCACAGTTTCACAGAAACTATACTTCACCTTAATCTGAATCTTGCACTGCATGTTTATTTAACAGTCATCAACCTAAAGCTATTTTATGTGATAATCTGCGATGCAAATATGTTTATGATGTGCCAATAATCCAGGATGATGAGGCTAAACTACATGTTGTTAATTGAATTTAGGAGTCTCATAAACACAAGGACGGTGTTAAAGCTTTCCATGGCCTCACAAATCACCAGATCTAAACGTTATTAATCTTTTATTGGAAAATGTAAAGTGCAGAATATGCATTTTTATAAATATTTAAATTTCAAGCCACACAGTTGACATTTTGCATTGCAGTACTTCATATGAGACCCAGCCTGTTGTACAGGTAAATGATACCTGTTCTCCTTCACAAGCCCTTGATATTAATCTATTGTTAGAATATGTGCCCTTCATTTATCTGGTGCTTATTTCCTATATATTTATGTGACTGATACACATGCACTTTCAAGGACAAAAGCTACTAAGCCAAAATGATATTTGATTAATGTTTCATGTGATCTTTTCATGGTCAGGGCCATGAGATGAACTAGCAACATAACACTCAGTCAAAAGTTTAGGACCGCTTAACTTAAACGTTTTTCATAATCTAAGCAACATTTTTATATGAAGGCATATGCCTAAATGTTTCAAATGAACAAAAATTAATGATTAATCATTAATAAATACATTTAATAAGAATTAAATAAAATTAATTTATAATTAATAAATAATAATTGTGCCAACATATTTACTTTTTTAATATTAAAAACCTTTATTAAAAAAAAATTAAACAGATGATTGGACAGAATAATGGAAAAACAGCCAATAAGAGCTGAGTATAGATGGGGACACCTTATTTAACCAGGCACCAGTTACATCCTGCACTATGTGTATTTAAATTAAGTCATTTTTTATGTCAATTAAGCGTGTTATAAATTGTACCTCATTCACAAAAGTCATGGATGTTTGCTTGGAGCAATTAGGGATTTTAGGCAAAATAATAGCAGTAGTAATTAATCAAATGATGATCAAATGATGGAGAAGAGGGATTTAACCAGGCATATATCCAAGTGTGTAGTCAAGCACACTTTTGGCATTTAAAAGCTGATTC
>JAZGTK010020832.1:0-10835 GCA_036877625.1 Ambastaia sidthimunki
TGTTTGTTTCCTAAGTCAGAAGAAACATTTAGGAAGCAAGAGGGTTTGCTCAGTTTCTGTTAATTTTGTGTTTATAGGAGAAACAATTAATGGAGATATTAAAGACTTCTTTTTGCAATTTTCCTTTGCATTAAAATGCTTCCCCCGTAGGCTGCTTGCTAGTTTTTAGAGCAGAGCATATATGCCCACATATCCACCCTTCCCTTGTGTAATTAGACTTTATCTGTGAATTCTAAGATGACGGAGGGGGTAGATTTGCAACAAGCTGTTATTTCTGCAACCTTAGTGTGAAGTGCTACTATCATAGCTGCCTTAATCTGCCTATATCGTGATAATCGTTTTGGATATGTGAATGAAACACAGACTTGGCAGCAGTCCACCAGATTCTCATAGGAAATTGCATCTACTGCCTGGAGGCTCAATGTGGGAAAACTCCACATAAGTTGTCACATCAGGCAGAAAGAGGGCAGATACTATTGCCTCTCACCAAACCACCTACACCCATCTACTTTTGCTGAGGATATAAATATTCAGCTCCTGGGTATATAATACATTGGTATATTATGCATGCATGCCACATAAGGATGTCACAGTCCTGGCCTATGACTCGCCTGTCAGAGACTCTAGAATCTGTGTAGAACTCTATGAGCTCTGCATATTTATTCGGTTATTCCTCAAACTCCAATTTAATGTCAAAATATGTCACATCTCAGCACTTCTGTCTGGAATGTTTGGATATAAGAGCTGCAGGTTGCATGTTTAAAATGATGTCTTTAGTTGCATTAAATTTAGGTATACATGTATATTGTATAAGTAATTTAGGCTTATATGAACAGGGAGTACTTTCCTGTTACGGGGCTTATTTTGAGTGCAAGGACGTTTGTGGTGCCACCGTTGTGGGCAAAGCGGCCCACGCGCCAACTCCTGCACAGAAGAGCTGAGTTAAGGGCCACTCAGCAGGTTTTGTGGCTGGCCGAGCAACGTCTCTGTCATGGACCGTGAGGTGTCCCTTCACCCGCTGTGACATTTCCTTTTCGACTGTCTTTCAAACGTGTGTTATCTGCTCACACACAACCCTGCCCTGTCCATCCTACATTGTTCCTATGTCTAAAAATATCAGAAACCAGAAGAAAACTAGCACTTTAATGGCTTATTCACTTCATTAAAGCATACAGTGCACCTACTGCTTTAGGTAATTGCTTTGGGCTGTCTATAACTTATTTATACAGCCTGTCTCACTTACCTTGTACCTGTAGTGAACAGACTGACCTGTAAAGAGGAGTACATCTGTGGATATTGTAGTTAAAGAGGTGCACTTGTAACACATGTCTGTCTGCAGTCTGTACGTCACGGTGTCAGAAGTTCCTGATTTCCCGCGTGGGTGAAGACTGGATCTTTCTCATCCTCCTGGGGCTTCTCATGGCATTGGTCAGCTGGGCTATGGACTACACCATTGCTTTCTGCCAGCAAGGTGAGGAAGGAATGAAAAAGGGACAATTTTCTACTTGACAGGGTTCCACCAAATACAGATGGTGTCATTTAATCTGTGAAGTATTATTTATTTCCAGTGGGGTTTCGTCATCATGTGTATTTTGAGATTGAAGTTGTGTTAATGACTAAACGAATTGCTGCCAACTCACTGATCTTATTTAGTAAAAGAATGAGTTTATTTGTTGGGTTGTCTGGGGTTGTGGCACATCCGTCACCTAACAAAGTCAGAGTTGCTTTAAGAAGCATCAAGGTTAACTAAGTTACAGCATTAATTAAGTTGCTTTTAAATAGATTGTGTCACATTCAAATGGTTTTACACTTAAATAAATAGTACTTTTTACAAATATGTTTAGAATCATTTACACCCAAATGTGATAAAAACTCAGTGACCTAGAAGAAGCTTTTTTAAAGCTGCAGTTCATAACATTTGCCCCATCTCTGTTTGAAACATAAACTTTTCTTTATGTATTTTGAAACCAAACTGACGTTTCCTGGGAAATCAGGCCTAAAATTATAAATCATTATGAACTTACCATTCGCGGTAAGGAAAGCATTTTAAACCCTGATCTGTTATGTACAGTTCAATAACAGTTTATTTGTAACCAAAAATAGTTATGGATTGTAGCTTTAATAGACATAACAGGTGGTGTAATTATGTGCTGTGTGACTGTGTCTGCAGCACAGAAGTGGATGTATGGTGGTCTGCACACTAACATGCTTCTGCAGTACCTGGCCTGGGTCACCTACCCCGTGGTTCTCATCACCTTCTCCGCTGGCTTCACGCAGATACTCGCACCACAGGCAGTGGGTGAGATACACTGACACACGTTCATATGCAGACGCTTTAAGACAAAGAGCCTTTCATGTTTCCTGAGATCTCTCTGTAACGCTCTTGTCTTTTTGTCCTCTAGGTTCTGGGATCCCAGAGATGAAGACCATCCTCAGAGGTGTGGTGCTAAAAGAGTACCTCACTTTCAAAACCTTTGTTGCCAAAGTGATTGGCTTAACTTGTGCCCTTGGAAGTGGCATGCCTCTAGGCAAAGAGGTGTGTGAGAGGGGATATTTTATCCTAGATAAACCTTCCAATTCCCACATGCTCAAGTATTTGCTCAAGTCTTCATCTATTTTTTCTTTCTTCCCTTGTGTCCTTTAGGGACCGTTTGTTCACGTTGCCAGCCTTTGTGCTGCTCTGTTGAGCAAATTCATGGCCTTGTTTGGAGGAATCTACGTGGTGAGAAACGTTTGGAATTAAAACCGGCATTTTTTTGTCAGTAAACTTTTGACGTTTGGGAAACACTTTATAATAATTCCTACATTTTGTAACAAAGTTTTCTTTTCTGTTTGGGTTTCTTATTAAGATACAAAATCTGGTCTACTGTTACCATTATTATATAATGCTTGTTAAGGACATAACATTGAAAATATTGTATTGACCTGCAATATTAATGGAAGATATTATAAAGTGTTACCAATGCAACTAGTGTTTGTAACATCACTATACATGTCACTGCACCTGGAATGTCATGCCCTTGTTCTTTCAGTCTCATCTGTGTGTATCATGCAAACAGGCAACTGAGGGTTTTCTAGGGTTTTGGTTAGACTGTGATCAGTTAGCGTGCATAAGGTACAAGATCTCAAGGGAACTGCAAATGGACAGCGAATGGAGCCTTTTGTAAATTATGCTAAGAAACGTGTCCCTCTTTGTGATGCATTTTTATCAACACACTGGACTTTGCCCTCAAAGCAACCTAAAAAATCACTGCGCACTGAGGAATAGATCATTAATGTTGCTAGCGCAGAGCGAATTTGACAGAAAATCGAGACCATAAACAGTCTGACACATTAACTGCTCCACTGTAATTGAATGTAGCTTAATTACACATGTCAGCTGCATGTTTACACAGTCAGTCAAGCTCATGGTCCAGGTTAACAGGCCAAGCTGGTGATTATTTGTCTCACACCTCAAACCTGTGGGTGTTAAGTTTGATAGTAGGATGTGAATGAGGTCCAGTTAGCACCTAATTTAAAAATACTGAAGTGACATTAATACAATACATTTCAAAGCTATAGGATAATGTCAGTATTGAGGTTAAGTTCACAGGTTGTCTCAACATAATTTGTTAGTATTTTATAGGGTGATTTTTAGCTGATTTGTTCAGTTATGTTGAAGGAGTTATTAGTGTTGACGCAGACAGACTGACAGACAGATATAGACTGACAAATATAGGTTGAAAAAACATTTATGTTGAGTAACGAGCAACTTTGTATTAAGAAGTATTAATAGGATTTGCAGGAACACTATGTGCAGGTATTCACTTGTATCTGTGTTATTCTGATTTACTGCTGAAGGAAGAGCCCTTTGAGGGAAACAAGGTAAGACGCAGGCATTGTTATATTTGGCTGTCTCCATGTGACCAAATAGATTATATTGAAAGTCTTATATAGTACATGAACAAACAAGTTTTGTTTTCTGCTCCATTTGTGGTTATTTTAAGTTGACCAGTTTCCATTGTAATTTTGAGTCTTTTAGACAAATTCAGTCTTTCAGGCAAACCGTTCATGAGGAAAGTGTTAGTGAATAAAAAAACAACATTTGTCCATTTTTTTAATGGTGTGCCTAGCAATACCCAGTCCAGCATGTTGTTGCCATGTATCCGTCAGTGTAATTACATGTTCCATTGCTGACTGGTTTTAACATGCCTGAAACAGTCTAAAACTCTTGCTAATCTGGTCTTCTTGTTAATCTGACAGAATGAACTAAGAAACACAGAGATGCTGTCAGCCGCCTGTGCAGTGGGTGTGGGCTGCTGTTTTGCGGCCCCCATTGGAGGTAAGACCTGTTATCAGGATCATAGCTGCCCTCTGGAGATAACGTCATATCTCATTTATGACAGCAACATTCTCCTGTATAATTTGAACGGTTAGCAGAAGTTGTTTGTCATATAATCCGCTGTTTGTGGCAGGAGTGCTGTTCAGTATTGAGGTCACATCCACGTTCTTCGCTGTGAGGAACTACTGGAGAGGATTCTTCGCTGCAACCTTCAGTGCCTTTATCTTCAGGGTGCTGGCAGTGTGGAATAAGGATGAGGGTGAGTGAGAGATAAGTTACAATACCTTATGCAGTCAGATGATTTGGTCTTAAAGTGACAGTTCACCCAAAACTCACCCTCATGCCTTTCCAAACTTGTATGAATGCAAAGTACTTATTTTTTTAATGCAATCACAGCAAATGGGGACTGAGGGTTTTTAAGCTTCAAAAAAGCTTCAAGCACCTAAAGCCATATGAAGATGTATATATGTATATGTGTTTGTATGACACACTAGTCAAATAAACATTTTTATAATTTTATGGTGCTTTAAGTAATTGGTGCTTTAATAAAGTGTCTTTGAGGTGGGAAAGCTCCATTCCATTTTGTGTTTAATGGAAGAAAGAAAGTCTTATGTGTTTGGAACATAATGTGGATTAGTAAATGACAGAATTACAATTTTGTTGAGCTGTTTCTTAAATACTTCTCTTGCTTTGTCATTGTCTCTTGGTCAACTTGCAGAAACGATCACGGCTCTCTTTAAAACTCGCTTTCGTCTGGACTTTCCCTTCGATCTGCAGGAGCTTCCAGCTTTTGCTGTGCTTGGGTATGTATCTTAATTTATCATCTTTAATTTGAAGCATAGAGGTCAGAACCAAAGAATCCTACAATACCTAGAGAAAATACACAAATTACATGATGTAGAATCTGCCATCTTTCCTTATGGGACTCCGATTTACAGCCAGGTATTATTTTGAGCCAATCACCTGAGCTGTGATTGCCATGTTACTAATCTCTCAGAAGCCACAGGAAAATGGCGTCATAACGCCGGCAGATTGGCAAGTACTACAGTAATGGCACAGCAAGAACGTGTGCAGTCTCACTCTCAAGCCATTCATTAGTGCCTGTTCTGAGTTGTGATGTGAGTGACAGCAGACAGGGAAAAATACAGGTCCATTTCACTTTATAGATACAATACTGTGTAAAAAAATACAAAATACAATGTCCAAACATTCCTTGCCATTAACTTTAATAATCAGTTGAGATTTTTGTAGCTTGATTTATAAGATTTTAGTTGCTTGTAATGAAGTGTAAAGAATACACAACTACGTTTAAATCAAATGCATTTTAGTTAGAGTTAGATGGTATAGTTACAGCTACATTGACCTCTGTGAAAGTCTTGCCAGTGAGCTGGATGTGAAACTTTCAGAATAATTTTCTGAGGGCTGACATACTATAAAGTATTATTAAGCTACAATGAAAATCATTTGAAATCGTTTCTCTATGTTGTACTGAATAGACATCATAGATAATAGTTGTAGTTAGATGACTAATATGTTTCATTTAGACCAACTAATGATTTTTGCAAATGTTTGGTAATTTTGACATGTTTCCATCATTACCATATTGAGATATATGAAAAAGATATTATAGGTCAAATATTTAGAGGATTTAATTTAAGACAGTCAGCAGCAGTGTCGGTAGGCAATGACCGTGTTGTGACTTTGGCATGCTGGGAGATTCAAATTGCAAATATTTTCCTGCCAAACTTGTTACTATGATTCATTTTTAATGTGAGCTGCTATTATATGTGTCCTTAACCCATAGTTAGTAAAAATGATGTAGTATTCAAACACTTTAAACATGTTTTAAACACATTATTTTCACTTTTTGGATTAGAAGCTTCATTGTTTTATTTTAATTCCTATTAGTTTTTTAGTTGTGATATTTAAATGGATTTTTTGTGTGGTGCAGTTGTTCTGCAGTTGGTCTCTGAGGGTTAATAATGTTTCTCTCAGGATTACCAGTGGATTTGGAGGGGCATTGTACGTCTACCTAAACAGACTGATAGTGGAGTCTATGAGAAAACAGAAAACCATCAACAAGTTTTTGCTAAAAAAGTGAGTTCTCGTTTATTTCTTTTTCTTTAAGAAATCACCTTTGCAATTGTAATCTTTACAGTAATTTTCCCTCTTTCCTCACCCTGTCAATGGCTCTGTATCTAAGAAGGATATTGGCTTCCTGAAGTGTGTTATTCTTTCCAGATGCCATAAAACAGTAATATACTGTAAAACACGTAATTTCTCTCTCCCATGTTCTTCTAGAAGACTAGTGTATCCTGCTGTGGTCACTCTGCTTATCTCAACGCTCACATTTCCTCCAGGGTTTGGCCAGTTCATGGCAGGCCAGGTCTGGTACTTCAGTTTTTTATGTGTTTCATAAGTTTTATTTAGGCTTCCCTCGGGTATCTTTCTTCTATCTGAATTAAACCTTTAAACACCAGCTGACTCCTCAATATTTTCAAGCTTCAGGCTAATACATGTATTTGTTTCAAATCAGTAGTTATGCATTAAGTAACAGTCAGCACTGCCTCCTCATTCAGCTGACTCAACATGAGTCACTGGTGGCACTGTTTGACAACCAAACCTGGTACAAACACGGTGTTGCTGAGGAGTTTGCGTTCTCAAGCCACGTACCTCAGGCCTGGAAACACCCGCATGTCAGTGTCTTCATCACTCTCCTCCTGTTCATCGTCATGAAGGTAGGCCTCATTTTACTCATGTTTGTTTATTTACTTCATTCATTTATTCTTTGTAATCTAGAGCATATAAAACAGACTTAAAGTCATGGAAACAAAACATAAATAAATATAAATATAAAACAAAAACTAGTATGTAATTGTGATGGCTGGCAAAATAACAGTGTTGCTCTTGTGTTCTGATGTATTTTGTTATATCTTGCTGAAGGGTATGAATGAGCAAAGCTGAAATTACATTTATAGCATATCACAGTGTTTTCCGCAGCGACTTATAGCCGTGAATTTGTCTCCCTGTATTTTACGTTGTTGCTTTAGGATTGATAGGCAAGCAGTGACTTTTCTGAATCCAGAATGTAGCTCACTGTGTATATTGTTTTACTTTATAAAGTTATTAAGATCAAAAATCACTCAAAATGTCATAAAACATTAATCATAGCAGTATTTTACCTTCAGTTATATTCTTAATTTTCCAAGAAAGTCAGAAGATTTCCTGGTCAAACTGGACATATTTGAAAATGAGGATTTGAAACTGATGAAAACTCATTTAAATGACATTACCTTATTACACAGCTCACTGGAATATTTAATTCTGACTGTCAGTTTGCAGGCCATTATTTATCATACATTTAATTAAAAGCATGATTAGTTCTGAGTAATACATGACACAATTCATCTAAATTGAATGGAATAGTGATGCACAATGCAAAATGGGTGGGAACCATTTTTTACTATCCATACCTCCAGAATCAAGCCTTGAGTATATCTGATAAAAATTCCATGGTGAATCACAACAGTATATAATAATGAGTATTAGGTAAACATTTTAAATAATAAAAAGGAGTAAATCAATTAGCAAGGAAAATTCTGTTGTAACTTACTCTGTCATTCTAAACTCATTTGCTGTTTTTCTGAAGAAAGTTTTGGAAAGGAAATCTTTATGCAACACCACATAACAACAGTTCATAGAGACCATGTGTGTCAATTTCACTTAAGGTTAAAACACTTTATTGTGTTTTTATATTGATTTGGGATGACAAGACGCAGTAGACAATGACATATTTTGATTTTCAGTGAAACTGTTTCTTTAAACATTTTCTTTGTTCAAATGTCTGACGTTTCTCCTCAGTTCTGGATGTCGGCTGTGGCCACAACGATGCCTGTACCCTGCGGGGCCTTTATGCCAGTTTTCCTCATTGGTATGTGATTATATAGTGTGTGAGCGTGTTGTTTTGTGCAGTCATTCAACTTCACTGTAGTAGATGGTTATTTGGTTTTCATTTTAAGTCACTATTGTTTGAGCGAGCAGGTTTGAACATCTCTTCATTCTTGTATTCAGGGCAGCCTCCATTTTTAAGTTTGTTCTTAATGGTTATTTTTCCTTTTCCCACAATCATGTTCTCCATTTTCATCCCTCATCGCTGTGTGACTCAATCACTGCAGTCTTATTCTGGAGTCAGTGTTTGTGACCTCATGTAAGTATATGTCAATCACAATGCAGTTTATTTGGCTGACTTTTTTCAAATACAAATGTCCTTATTTGAAGATCATGCTGGGCGTGTTGTTATGTGAGAGTTCTTTACAGAGCTTGATTTGCACCTGTAACGGTGAGGTTGTGTGGAACGTCCTTATATGGAGATGAGGCGTGTATTATGCTAATTAATAACTGTGAGTCAGATGTATTTATGTGTTTGTGCCTGTGTGAATCCAACAGGTGAATCTTTTCTGTACACTTGTACAATTATTAGTTAATGAGGTCCATTGTAGGGGATTTAGGCATTTTCAACATACAGTGCTCTGTGTCTGTGTTGTACAGGGGCTGGATTTGGCCGATTGGTTGGCGAGAGCATGGCTGCCGTTTTCCCCGAAGGAATACACGCCGACAGCACCGTATATCCCATAGTTCCCGGCGCCTACGCTGTTGTAGGTGAGCGGCATCCATTGTGCGTGCATTCCTGAAGATGTCCATTTGTTTTCTTTTGAAATCCATTCATTTCGGCCGCCGTGGCTGTATCATATTCACACACGTAATTGAACCTGCAGGGTGTTGTATGCACGAGTCATACATTTTTCATTAACCCACACAAACCAACAGACAAATTAGATTTTGCCTGTGGAAGTGACTGCTGCATTGTGCAGCCAAGCAGAAAGCTTGTCAAGAGCACAATAGGAAGTCAGATGGCTCGTGGCCGCTGACTGCTACTGTAATTTGATGCGGTAAGAATTGGTGTTTCCCGCAGGGGCGGCGGCTCTGTCTGGCGCAGTCACTCACACCGTGTCCACCGCCGTCATCGTGTTCGAGCTGACCGGCCAAATCTCTCACATCCTGCCCGTGATGATCGCTGTCATATTGGCCAATGCCGTGGCTCAGAGTCTCCAACCTTCCCTTTACGATTCCATCATCCGGATCCAGAAACTTCCATACCTTCCGGAACTGGGCTGGGGACAGGAGTAAGATTCTCAATTATTCCTGAATTATTGCTCTTCTTATTACTCTTCCGCTGTCTTTATGAACGGCCACTTTCATGTCACTTGTAGGAAATATAATATCCGGGTGGAAGACATAATGGTAAGAGATGTGCGGTACATCACTCTGTCCTCCTCTTACCGGGATCTGCAGGAAGCTCTCGTAACAGGCCAGCTCAAGACTCTTGCCCTGGTGGAGTCCAAAGGTGAGATGTATTTAAAGCATTGTGTGTGTTCTAAAGGAGAACTTTGCTCAGTAATTCAGCATGTTGTTCTCGTCCTGTTGGTTCAACTGCTGTACATGTCCTCCATGCCTCTATCTCACATCAGGAATTGTTAAATTGTTTGTTGAACAAGTGTCATGAGCCAACTGCCTTCTCATCTAGCAAATACTCTCAAATTGTTGTTTTTGTTTCTCCCAACAAAACACCAAGAGCTGTTTTTGCTAAAATCATATTGCAATTATATATATTGTGTGTGCATATTTCTCAAAACACTCTATATTTATATCTACAGTATATTAAACCTGCATATGGATTCATTAGTCTTGTCAATATAAGCACGAACAGTGTGTGATTATTGATGCCTGGGAAGCAAATGAGCTGCTTAATGAATGTGCAGAAACAGTTTAGTGTGAGGTGATGCTTGAAAACAGATGGTGCTAAGGAGAAAATACAAATATGTAGTACAGTAAGTAGGTTACGATAAGGCTGTATATATACTTGCAATATAAATATGCAAATATATATATGTATAAAACATATGTGCAAATTTTCTTTTGTGCCTTTAGTACAATTTGTTTTCCCAAATGAAATTCCCAAATGAAAGCATACACCTGGAAATGATATAGCAGAATTCCACCTCTCACCCTGTGACAGGCACATTCTTTACCCTCTCCACTTCCATCTCCCGTCTTTCCCTCCTTTCATCTCCCTTTGCTATCCTCCAGATCTCCTGCTGTGTCTCTCTCACTTCTCTCTTACTCTCTCTTTCTGTCTCTCTCTGGTCTCTGTACTGTCTCCCCTGCCTGTGTCCCCACCCGGCTGCAGAGTCCATGATCCTGCTGGGTTCTATAGAGCGTTCCCAGCTGCAGTCCCTGCTCTCACAGCAGCTCGGTCGGGCCCGCAGGCTGGAGTACTTGAGAGTGCGTGCTCAGGACAACGGTACCCACATGCCCACGTTTACCCAGGACTCTCCCCCCAAAACTGGCCGTGCCGTACGCTTCCTGGTATGAGCCTTAAACAAAGATTCCAAACCCATATGCTTTTACGTTATTAATATAGAATTTTGTAAACTGTAATGTAATTTGCAATTGC
>JAZGTK010020833.1:0-10835 GCA_036877625.1 Ambastaia sidthimunki
TGACCTAACCTATATAACCATGCACTGTATCAAGACTTCTGTAAAATAAATAACAAAAAACACACTAAAAGGAGGAAAAATTAAAGCGAGTCTAGACGTTTGAACATTTCAATAAGTGGTGTGTCTAAACAGTGTTAAAGTTTATTCAGACAATACATTTGTTGCCGAGCAACAGAAACTAGTTGGCAGAGAGCTGTCGATGCAGGATAACTAAAGTATATTAGTATATTAGTATGAGATCTTTTAGAAAATAGGAAATACATGTACTTCTGCAGAAGGGCTCAAATTATGTTATCTGACTGTAGACATAGACAAGGTGAAGACTTTCTGATTGCTGAAGCTGAAAGTTTTTATCTCACAATTACAGATAAGGTGAGAGCTCTAATCCTAATGCAATTTGCACTTCTAACAAAAAGATGGCAAACTGGCTGACAGGTGAAAAAAAAGAAAAGAATATGTCATATTTTCCATGTGCGGGTCAAAATAAAGGCATAAATCATCTTTTGAATTGCAATTAACTTTGAAAGTTTAGATATTGACTTTTTATTAGTTCCTGTTAATAATTACATTGTTATATCATTGTTATACACTATAACCTTGTCTGAAATGCTCTGATTGACTTATTTGGACTGAGTAAAGCTCATGTTTTGGCATTTGCATAAAATTCTGCTGTAGAATGACATGAAAACAAATAGTTTTTGTTTTTTTAGAGGGCATTCAAGCCATTTTCATTGGCAGTGATAAAGCTCTTGAAGTAGCCCCATGATAAATTCCTCTTTACTTGGGTTCACATTCAACACACTGTCCTCAAGTTCAACTGGATGATTCATTACTGCTGCAGGGTCATTTGCATAAATGAATTATTTGAATATAAAAAATAAGACAGAATAATAAGTATATTACTTCACCTAAAGCAAATGTAATCATGACAAATGGGGTTTCACCAGGTGTTATTATCAGTGTTTGAATTTACTTATTTAACTTCTGCAGAGCAATCCATTCAGCCAGTCATTTTCTTATAGGCTCCAAAAGTCAGTGAGTCATCATGTCATGCCACAGCATGTGACTAATGTAAAATCAGTGTCTTTGTATGTAGGAAAAGAAAACCGTTACACATGGCACTGTTACATCACATTAAACAAGACACCCATGCACCATACCTAACCAAAACCTCTTCTATTCACTAGGTAGGCCTGTCTATGCTGAAATCTTATTGGTCAAAACTCATATTCTACAATAAACATCAAATATTATCTATAATAGTTAATGTTATAGTTATTTTAGTTCATATCATATAATATATATCATAGTTCATTTAGTTTATATATTAGCATTCCCAGTGCCGGCAGGATACAACTGAGGCCTTATTCCCAATCACTCCCGGGGTGCTGCAGTGAATGGCTGCCCACTGCTTCAGGTGTGTGTTGACGGTTTGCTTTGTATGTGCTCAGAACTCATTACATCTAATTTGTGTGCACTAACTTGGATGGGTTTAATGCAGAGGATAAATTTCAAGTATGGGTCACCCCAAATTATTTCAGATAATTTTTTTGATCTGAATACTTATTGAAACAAAACCAAGCAAATAACAAACAAAACAAATAGCGACTACAGTTCAAATGTTTCTGTAAAAATTTAATGATTTGAAAATTAATAATAATTACTACTACTATTATGATAAACAAATAGACATTATTATTATAGTAATTCACTTTTTAAACCTGTCTGTTAAACCAGTCTATTATTATTTTAACCAACCACCAAACTACACGCAAAGGATTGCGGGATAGACAACAAAGGATGTATCTATGCTGCCTTCACAAAACTGAATTTTAGCATGAAGACAGTCATTATTTTAGCAATTCCTTTTGGTGACACAAGTGGCACAGAAATTACACACTGCATCTTTAAAAAGGTTTATTTTAGTCACTGTATGACTTCTGTCCAAGCTAGAAGCTTTTTCCAAGCGGCTCTCAATGGTTTTCCCTTCCCACTGACAGCCATACCTGTCCAGCTCTGTCTGCATGAATCTTCTCATCATACTGGAAACCAAACATGGTAAGTGATTGAAGTCCATTAGAATCAAGAAATAAATATACAGACCCCAGATTCCCACTTTAATGAAAATATTTACTTAAATATTGAAATCATAAATGTAAGATTAACCCTTTTATTTTCAATTTTATTGTGTTGCCATTGCAAAGAAAAACATCTGAAACCAATGTCAATAGTGTAAATCAATATATATATTAACTAGATAATACAACAAGCAATAGATTGCATTAGGCCTGCATAAGTTTTAGGCTGTTTATCACTTCGGTGATTGGGCAAAATTATGTGGATTAATTTATACCCAAGCTATTAATTTGTTGTTTTAATAACAACCGTCTTGGAATTCACTGATTACAGATTAAAGGCTTCCACATAAATATGGATTAGAGGCTGCCACAATTTTTATTATTTTTTATTTATCTGTTCATTTCTTTATTTATTTAGACAGTCAGCTTTTGCCCTTTAGCAAAAATGCTAACTATCTTTTGTACCTTGAAATGAGAAAAATCTCATTCGACTTTTAATTTAAAAAACTTCCAGACATGATTCTTTTACTGTGCTTGTGTACGGTTGAACCTTTGACCTTAAAATGACCACCAATCTCTGGAGAGATTGAGGGACACAGGTGAGCATGCACACACACGCGCACACACACACACACACGCACACACACACTGGTGCTCTATAAAACTGACTGTGACAAACAGATACAGGCTGTTTTTTATTCTGCACAGTGAAAAGAGTCTAAGATTATATGACCATGTTAATGGACAAACATTCATAATCACCATGCATTACTCAGACAGCAGTGAGTCTGTGATTGCCACTTGAACCGCGGCGAGACAACATGCACACAGCTGTTAACTGGAGCTTGTGGCCAGGGTTCACGCTTCTAATGAATGGTTGGGAGTCTCTTAAAATATAATGTTGAACACTAAAACCCTCCTTAAAGAATTAAATATGAAAATTATGTTTTTATTTCCTTTTTATTTCCTTGTGGAAGAAAGAAAATTCTTTCTTCCACAGTTATTGGAGATGTTTTTGTGTAAATAACAGATAAATATCAGCCCTATCTTAAATTTTAAATGTTCTACACACAAAGCTAATGTATGACTTCGGTAGACTGAATAAAGTTCATAAGTTGTTAAAACTATACGTTCAGGATGTTATAGAACATGTTTTTATACTTTCTGAGCTTAAAACACAAGCTCGTTTTAACCTCAGAATAAGTAAAACATTCAGTTTCATTCAGTGATTTCATTTTAAATCTGAAAACTTTTTGTAGGCTAAAGTTGTTTAAAGAGAGATTGAATAAAACCTAATTTGCACTTTTATCTCAAACGCTCGTTCCATTGAAATGAGGGAGCAGAAATGCAACGTGTGTTTTCCTCAGATAGTTCCACTTTAATTCCACAATTTTTAGGTGAACCAAAAACTGTTCATACTGTGTAATGACACGTCGCTCACTATGCATCACATTACTGAAAAATAAATACATTTATGTTCAAAACATCTCTAATATCACATTTTCTCACTTAATGTTTCTGTATGTGTGATCACTCATATTTATAAGACTAGAGAGCTTCTAAGACATCACTCCAGCAAAGTACCATCTGAATGCTGGAAATCATGGCAGTTCAACCTACACAGAGTGGCTGTGTTCCAAAACCAAACAAGCTACCTATACCTACAGCATACTTTTCACAAACTATAGACAGCAAAATACAGTATGCTGCCCTTTAAGATAACTCAGCTTGACAAAAGTATAAAACAGGGTGATGTTCAACGTAAAGATGATTTATTTAAGATTAATAAGAGGTTCTTCTCAGATCGAGGTATTTATAATAACAGAGATAATCCAAAGTTAAACACAAAAACAAACAACTTCATGAGGGGAGAAAATAAAACATAAGGCAATAATACAAAGGCCAAAACAAAACAGACAACTTGAAAAACCTTATTCGAGACAGGGAAGCACTTGGAAAAACCGGCAGTAACGGCCACAATTCACAAAAACCAAGTGAGTGAACCAAGTGAACAATGGGAACAAACACAACTAAATACTCTAAAGAAAACAGCACAGGTGAGGCAAATAATACTAATAAGGACACACAGGTGAAGTAAATATTGTTAACAAGGACACACAAGGATAAACTAAGGCAGTGGGGAACACAGGGGGCCTCTAGAGGCACGGAGACAAACTACAGGGTAGAATACTGACAGGTTATATTAAGATGCTATAAAAGGTTTTTGGTTTTTGTATGTGTGTGTGTGTGTGCGTGTGCGTGTGTGTTTTTTTTGTTAAGCGGATTACTCGGCTTTAATCCTTCTCACAGTGTCCCTGCATAGCCAATGACAGCCACCCTTTAGCACTGCACTGGTACCACCCAGGTACCCAACTTCCCAAATCTCTGTTCAACTCCATGGGACCAACATGGATTAGCTAGTAAAGGCTTTGATGTCAGATTCTCCCACATATTCAATACACAACATGAGCCCGGAAGGATTAAAACGATATCCACACCATGCCACTACTTTAGTAACAGAAACTGTGATTTTTTTGCTAATTTATTAATGTCTATGAGGTGATGTGTGATTGATGGAGTGGCTTGGAGATAGTTGGGTTAGCACTTAAAACCTGTGCAATAATACATTATAAAAATAATAATGAATTAAAAAGCATTAGTGATGTATTATATTATGCCTTACTAGTAATTGCATGTTATTGTAAATTGCTTACTGCAACTTCAGTAAAGCTTACCTGAAATATTAGCTAGATTTTAAACCTCTACTTCCCATCAAAAGTCCTCCTCAAAAGAGAGTGTCCATAAATAAAATAAAATCTTATCTTATACTTTTTTATAATGTTTAATCCTGTTTTACTCAGACATATGTCACATAAATATGTCAGACATGAATCTGTTTTCAGCAAGCGATCTCTTTCATGGGGCGTCTTCTTAAATGGCCTAGTTTTGTTGATAGATTACATAATTGTCAGGTGGGCGGTCATTTGATTTTTTTTTCCTTTTCCAGTTCATCTCCCTCAAATTCCTCTTCAACACTTTTATCAGAGATCCACAGAAATCACCATTACACAGAATTCACATAATACTGTAGATCCTGGTAATCCCTCTTTAATGGGGACCAAATGTCCTAGCAGTAAATAGCCCTGTAGTAATAGCAGTAAATCTTGACCTTGTAGGGACATTTTTTTTTAATTTTAAGTCATGAGAATCTTTTAGATTCCTGAAATTAATTTTTTATTTATTTAAGTATGGCTCTACCAAGCTGTACATACTGTAAAGTAGCAAACAGCTGCACAATGTCTCTTCTAACACAGTTCTCGCTGTACTCTCTAAATATATCCACTCTTGTCCGCAGAAGGTGTGAATCTATACTGGATTTAATTGGATATGTGTGTGTTTCTACACTCATCTGTTGAGAATAAATGAGAAATAGTTTGTTTGTCCCAGAACTCCAAAGCTAGTGTTTGTCTCTGAGGTCAACTTTCCTTTATTCCTTCTTAATTTCCCTCTTGTCCTGCAGCCACGTTCAATCTCTTTAGACTCGGCTTTATTGTCTGTGAACGCACAGATGTCAGCTAGTATTGACATAATCAGGAAAGTGGTGCTGATGCAGTGACATTTGCTGCAATAGAATCTGCTAATGTTTATATTCACACTGCACCACACAAGACAATGGACACACACACACACACACACACTCAACTTAACACACACAACTTAAACAATTCTAAGCTTAAAATCTACAGGTAGGTAGGGCTGCTCAATTATCGAAAAAAAAATAATCCCTATTATTTTGGTCAATATCGAAATCATGATTATTTAACACGATTGCTCATTGACTCTGGAAAATTGCATTTATTGCTTTTAAAAAACAGCGAACGTGAAATTTTCCTTCATTCCTTTTACTTAAAATAACTGAATAAGTAAATACTCAAATGTCCCATATAAGATAGCAGAGCTTGAATTTCGGCGCGGGATTGCGGGGATTGTGCATAATTTAAACCATTCCCGCAAATTTAACTTTTATTTAAAAAAAAAAAAATTATGTATTTGCTTCATCTCAGAGCAAATTATGAAATACATCAACAGACGCGAAAAAAGAAATCACCGGTTCAAACTGTCTGCATTTATTTGAGAATGTAATTCCACAAACATCTCTGACTGTCACTGAGACTGCAGCGCATCGGCGTGCTCTCCGTCACCTGCGTCACACTTATTCTCACAAGACTGTGACGCGCTCTAACAGTCTAACAGGATAGAGCGCGCCTGCCGACTCAACACAGCCGAAACGAAGCGCGAGTAAATCATCATCACCCTGTCTTAAAATGCGCGTTTTATCCAAAGTTAACATAAATAAACATAGGACAGTATGTAAAAAGTCTCCGGCTTACTGATATTCATCATCGTCACGCGGCAGAAGTGCGCGTGTCATTCGGAACACATGACAAAATAGCAAAACGTAATATGGTAAAATTATTTTAATAATAATCGTATTTGTTGATATCACTGTTTTTGTGATCGTTTGGAGCCAAAATCGAAATCGAAATTCAATATATTGCACAGCCTTACAGTTGGTATCCTTGCTTTCAGTATAAATACCTATTGGTCCTATGTTGTCTTGCTATTGTCAGCAAAATATTTGATATCATTATGTGTCAGATGTTTTGCCTCCATTTTGCATTTTGCCTCTACGAATTAAAATATTATACCATAAACTGGTAACAGATTCTAACCCTTTGAAAAGATATGTGTTTGATATGTGGTAGAACAAGAGAGGGACGCTATAGGAAGAAAAAATCACAATCCCAGAGCTCCCTCATGTGGCTCTGAACGAGTGTTTCACTTGGACATTTCAAGCAACAGTACAGTAAAAATCTCACCCTCAATACATCAGCTTTTCTTATTTAATACTTGATTTTTCATGTTAATGACAGTCATAAGTACTTAAACATTAGCAGAGGGGTTTTACTGTGATTGGTGGTTCAGAAATGAAGTTTTATTTGATTGATGGTCATTCCAGCTGCGCGCCGGGAATCTCACTTGATTTCACTTAATTTCAGCTGTAATGTGACTGTGCATCCTGGCACCAGCTGTGTTGCATGTTTGGTGCTGCTGATATTATGTAAATGTGTAAATGAATCATCACTGTCCTTAGCAGGAGCTCATTTGTATTGTCAGTTCGTCATGCTGGGCTGAGTGATGCATGTTCTTTTATAATTGACATCTTTAATTATTGTACTTTAAGATATCTAGCTTGGGGCTAGTTGCCACAGTTTTACTCCTGTAAATATAATACGAAAATATTATGTAGTCAATTGAATAAAATTACAGTTACAGTAAAAATAACCTGCTCAGGTGTTATTTTTCACAATCTTAATGTATTTTTAAACATTTCAGTTTGCTATATTCAGCTCTTGCTTGTTTCAGAGTCAAGTCCCCTTAAGTTTTTCTTCAGCTTAAAAAATAAAGGGCACTTTAAATACCGGGTCTGTGCAAGTTTATATATATTACCCTGCTATGGGAGCATTTTGTCACAAAAGGTCAGTGCATGTTCAATAAACTGTATCCTTTTCTGGGCAATAACATTGAAAACGTTCAGTTCCTTTTTTATATGCAGGGCTTTAAGTTATGTGCCTATAAAGAAACTAACTTGAGAAATGCTTACTAAAATGAAAAGTGCATTAACTAGCCCTGGTCTCCTCTATATCTAACCACTGATTAAAAATTAATTAAATGCTTGTCATATAATTTTATATTTAGCCTTTAATTCTGTTACAAAACTAAAGCTTCTTCATGAATCTTTTTGTGGACAGTTTCTGCTGTTCTAATAAAGAGAAACTGATCTGCTTTGAAGAAGAAATTGAATTGACAAGCTTTGCAATGTAAACGAGACTGATGTGCAGATGTTGGGTATCAGTGGTAGAGGGGCGAAGGGATGTGTTTTCTGTTCCACATTCATTTGTCAACATGAATGTTTTCAGAAGGTGGCCAGGGGAATGATCCAACAACCCCCTTGTTATCATTTCCAAAGTGAACTACTGTATGGGGAGAAAGGCTGCATTTACACAGCAATGGTTTATGCACAGATCTGATCTTTTGACCATATCTGATTTTCTCTCCCATCTGTTTACGATTACATAAGACATGGCCCGTAACCAATATCCATGTCCATCACAAAACGGTGATGTTATTACTAGCAAGAATCGGATATGCAAGCGTTTACATACAGGTCAGATGTCCACATATCAGAATTGTATCTGGTTTAAATTCACATTCTGAAAAGGCTCGGATTAGATGCGGAAATCATGCCTTTTTTTGTGTTAACATGTGCAACAATATCCAGTCTGTGTCAAATGTGAGGAAAATAACTTTTTTTGTGGACAACTAGGACGTGTAAAATAAGCTGAGGTCAATTTTTAGCAATTCTTGAGAAATGTATTGTTTCCTAGGGAAAGCAATGATATGATATTGCTAATTGGCTTAATTCACAGTGAGTTTAATGACTGTGTATCTGTTAGGAGTGCTGTATAAGGAGTGCAAATACTGAAGAGGTCATTGTCATTCTCTAGCAAGGCTTTACTTTGCTGACACCTGCAAAAGTAATGTATATGTGGACAAATGTACATTTGCATATACTGAATATTTAAGATGATCATTGCTTAAAATGTCATTCTTTGAGCATTTATTTTTTGTAATTGTTTGACCATTTATTTTTAACATTTCATATGTTGGTTTGAGTATTGCATTCATCAGTTGTCAGTTTGAGCATCTGATTCATCATTAGATTCATCTGTTTGGCCATCTGATTCATCATTTCATTCAAGGGTTTGGCCATCTGATTCATTTGATTCATGGGTCTGGCCATTTGATTTATCATTTGATTCAAGGGTCTGGCCATCTGGTTCATCATTTGATTTGATAGTTTAAGCATCTGATTCATCATTTGATTTGATGGTTTAAGTATCTGATTCATCATTGGATTTGAAGGTTTAAGCATCTGATTCATCATTTGATTTAGGTGTTTGGCCATCTGAATCATCATTTGATTAGATGGTTTGAACATCTGATTCATCATTTGAGTCATCGGTTTGAGCACCTGATTTGTCATTTAATTAGTCAGCTTAAGCATCTGAATCATCATGTGAGTCATCAGCTTAAGCATCTGAATCATCATGTGAGTCATCAGTTTAAGCATCTGAATCATCATGTGAGTCATCAGTTTAAGCATCTAATTCATCATTTGAGGCATCGGTTTGAGCTTTTTAGTCAAGGTTTAGTCAATAGTTTATAAAAAAAAAAAGTCTAGCAATTCCTCAGCATCAAACAGCTGACTTAATATAACACAGATGTGTGGTGTGCTGTACCATATCAAAGTCCTGATTCCACCCCTTCCTCCGATTGGCTCATGCAGAAAGTTGGAAACAACTCCTCCTTTACCCATAAAGAGCATGGAATGAAACTTTAAAAAATCATCACTTCAGGCTTTTTGGGTCTACTGTATAGAAGAACATGGCTTCAGCACATGACAAAGCAGTTTTACATGCCATCTTTAACACCCAGTCCCTTTGGAGATATTCTCGCATTAAACCAGGAAGATGACCTGACAGATGATGGTAAGAATACATTACTGTAAAAAAAAACTCATACTTACATGTTATTGCAATTTTTTTTATTGCACAGTGTAATGTAAGTAATGATTTAACACCAGTAGGCTTCTGAACATATACAGAAAGAGTATTTAAATAGTCTAAATAACTGTTTATTGTTTATTATGTATTTATATATTTATTTCAGTTTTTTGTCTGACTGTATAGACATTGTAAGAACTTTAAAGAATAATGTTAACAACAATGGAAATGAAGCTTTGTTGACACTCCAAACGCAGACAAGCAAATTCTCAATTTCAGTTTTTGTTTTTAAAAAACCTGCTTAAAAATGCAATCAAAAATGTCCCTCTTTATGGCAGGTTTATCTATGATATAACGGTTTTTATACTCACAGTCATAGTTGTAGGTATTAGAAGGTTTCTTTAAGAGGATAACAGAATGAACACTATAATATTATGTTGTCAGTGTGAACACTGTAAGTCTGGCTGGTCTCTGTTTCTGCAGACAGTGATTTTGACCCAGAGCCGGTGAAACAAGTGAAAGTTCTAGAGCTACAGGGAGTTTCTGCTGCTGAGTCTGGAGATCTGCCCGCTGCTCTTCAGAATTTTAACCAGGCCATCAAGGTTCTGCCTCAAAGGGCCTCGGCCTACAATAACCGAGCCCAGACCAAACGTCTCCAGGGAGACAGTAAAGGTCAAACATGTCTTCTTTATCTTTCTTTATCAGCCAACAGTATAAAAAGTGTTTCAAACTTTAAAAAAAGTTTAACATTTTTAAAATACATCAAATTGCACGTGAAGCCTGGTCACATTTGGAAATAACTTTAATTTTAACTAAAATTTTAATATCCACCATTAAACAATAAATCCATTTGATTGTTCATCTTAAAACCAACAGTTGTGGATCATTCATTTTTTTAATTTAACAAATTTAATTTGCCTCATAGCTGCTATCTATAACTTTTGTCTCTCTGTTGCCATCTCTGTTTAAAACATGAAATTTGCTTGTAGAGTTGTTTTTCTTTTCATGTGCATGACAAGTTAAAATTATAAACAACTGTTTTAGCAACAAGCTACAAATGCTCCATCATTTTTATCACTCACACATGTGATTTAATAGCTGAGTCTTCTCCTATCTGTTATGGGCAAGT
>JAZGTK010020834.1:0-10835 GCA_036877625.1 Ambastaia sidthimunki
TGGATCCACAGCAAAGTGGGGGTCTGCAGCTGTGCTTCAAGAGTGTAGTGTATCTTTGGCACCAACTTGGGCTGATTTTTGTCAGTCCTGACACTAATGTAATGGATGAGTGGCTGGATGGAACAACATTTAAATAAAAAGAGTAGGATGCCCAAAGGTTAAGTTACCATGATCCATCATTGTGTATTCTGAGAGGTCTTCTTCAAACCTTTGTGCAGGTCCAGGTTTATGGACTTTTATGCCGACTGCCAAATTTATAACATGAAATAGCTCCTTATGCTGCCTGGAAATGTACATGAACTTGGATCAGGTGACAGATATTTGTCTCATCGTTGATGTTGCTGTGTTATTGCAGAACGCATTTTAAACATCAGTGTGAGTGGTTCAGGGTGTCATGAAGAATGCAGTCATGGAGCAACATCTGTTGTAGTCAGAAACTCAATTATTGCATCGGGTTCCCTGTCCAAATTCACGCCAACATTTGGTGTACTGCAGTCCTACGTGCCTTAGTACAGTAAAGCATTTTACAGTTTCTTCATCAGACATCATGATTGTAGTTTCTTGAATTAGTTTTTGACTTACAATAGCTCTTGTGAGTAGTAGGTCATAGTTCTTGGCTTTCAGTTCCAGGTTGTGAGATTTCCTGAAAAGTGACATTTCAGTGTGTCTGCTTGATCTGGAATTATAAGTGCTTGACACTTGTGTAAACTTGTCTGCTGTACTTTTAGCCTCTCTTATCTCTGTACAAACCACAACTCTTCACATTTGGCATTGGGTCACAGGAACGTCCTCGTGTTTAGCTGAGATGTCGTTTTCTAAGCCCAAAAACATGCTCTATGCAAGTCTGAATGCAGATGCTTTTAGCTACAAGCTGGATGTCTTGTGATGTTGTGTTCTGATATATGTTAGAATCTGTTAAGGTATGTTTAAATCTTCCATGGCCAGTTTGAACTTAAGGCAAGAAATAGTTCTTTATAAAATGAGCTGATAGGGTCAAGGGCTGATGTAATTAATATTTCCCGGCATTTTCAGGTTGTAATGGTTTTCGATTTTATAATGTAATATGAAACTCACAGTCATTTTTATTTTAAATATGTTTTAGTTGCTTTTTTTCCAATATTGTTTAATTATGTTTCAGATATCAATAATATATAGTATCAATAATAATAATAACAACACTTAAGGAAATGAAGACAATATTGATTCTGTGTTAAAGTGTATTACGTTATGTCTTAAGAGGTTGACCTGTTGATAAAAACTGGACAAATTTGCTTCTGCAACCCAAATTATGGGTCAGTATATTCCACACATTTCTCTTTTTCTGTCTCCCTCTCTCACTTCCCCCACCCACATCTACCTGAATGACTTGGTGCCCATTTTAGGTCTCAGTTTCCTTCGTGGAATGAAAAAAGATTGTGTAGGAGGTTGAATATGTGTTTATGCTTATGAAATACTGGTCAAGCATAAAAAGAATGACAGGACAAGGGATAAGTGCTATTATATGGCATTAGATGTGTGATTAAGTCATTGAGAATTTACAGCTACAGTTGAAGAATTGTAAGTATGTGTAGAACAGATATAACAGTGACAAGTGGCTTTCAAGTGGCTTTTGCAGCCACACAGTAACTTTGTGCTCTGGAACAGCCTTAAAATGTAGGTAATTATTTTGACTGATTATTATATTTAGTCATTATTGTTTTCTTTTGGGTGAATCAATATTGTTTAACAAGGTTCTCATAATCAGTTTTTGTGCCTTTCCCATTGTGTTTTTGGAGCATACTTGCAAGAATTTGGAGTAAACTTGCATAACTACTTTGCAGTTAGTTAAACATACTTTGTCAATGGTCATGTTAGTGGTCACCATAGTTGTGTTAAATATGGCCATTTTAAAGTTGCACATATTAAAGGATATCAAATGTTAAGAATATAAAATGTCCTGATATAGAAAACCTTCATTTCCTTCTGAGGTACATCATATGTACAGTATATCAAAGACAGACAATATGTATGAAGTATGAATATATGCAAAAATGTGACTCAAATCTTGATGTGCTCTTAACATTTTGAGTCACACGTCTATAGCATTGTATTATTTATTTGTCTCTTAAAGTCGCCATGAAACGGAAGTTATGACTGTTTTTTTTTCTTCCCTGTGGTGACGCATATCTGACTGAAGCTGCTGCTGGAATGAGAAAAAAAACTAGGATGGGACTTTGAAGAAAGAAAGAAAGTGTAACAAATAATTTGGTGTCAGAACAGAGGTTTGTGTGTGTGTGTGTGTGGCGCATATACAGATTCTGTAGTTGTCACGCACAACTTGTTGTCTGGAACATGTGAGTAGTGGGTTGGTACAGATCAAAGTGTGCGTTTGCGTGCTTTGCACTGTTTGTGCATGTGTGCTGTATCCTGCTGGCTCTCTGTGTGTAACTGCCCCGCAGTCAGACACTGGCTCTCTGTTAAACATCAGCCAAATATTCTCACGTCACATCAGAGCCATTAGGAGACATTCAAACATGTGCCGATAAGGTCTGAGGACATAAGAGGCATTGACTGCTGCTGATGCTGTGATTTTAACTTTATGCTAATGATCAGCGATGTAGCGGCTATTACTGGAAATATAAACAGTGAGAACTGTGATCTGTCTTCCCTACGGAGTTACTGTAGGCGATACAGAAAAATAATTGTTAACGTTTGCAATTTCATTGCTCTGTATAATTTGCCTCTGCCCACATATAAAGATAAAATATAAAAATGGATGTGTGGTCTGTCAGAAATTACTGATATGATGCATGTACTACTGTACTTTACTACACTTTACCTTTTATTATTATAATATATATTATGATGTAATAAAACATCCTGTTCATGATCAGATTTTCAAAAGGTAGTTGTGCAGCCCAGCATAAATGTAAAAAATCCAACAGTAGGAACGGCCACAATCAGGGGCACTTTAAGGGGTATCTGGGTCCTTCTTTTAGTTGTGTTCCTGGGCCCCCGTCTAGTCCATTCAAGGGGGTGGTCCCCCTCGTCCATTTACGATCACGGTGGTCCCATTCACCCTCGACAAGGCCCCTGGGCTTCAGCCCTTGTAAGCCTGTGCATTAATGCTCAACACAAACACTTCAACTCCAAGTACCTTCTCTTATTGCTTATCATCTAATGTTTCTCTGTCTTCATTTATACTGGCAACACTAATTTCTTAGCCTGAAAGTAAGACTTGGGTCACCTGGCAAACTGCACACACACACAAAAATGTTCTCAACACACAGACTGCAGTCATATAAAAAAGTCCCCATAATGCTTAAGGATACACAGACCCATATAATGTACAAACCCACGCATACACACATGATCATGAATTCACCCACATACCATACACACACACTCTCTTCCTTTCTCTGACTGCTCATAGTTTATTTATAGAGCGGGATTAAGCGTTAGCTGCAGCAGAGTGATGTGGGCATGCCCACCCCCTCAGTCAGAGACTCTAAACTCTGATTGGCTTGGAGGCGGTGAGGTCATGGATGATCAGACCACTGCTAAACTCAGAATGGAGCGAGAGCTGAATGCACTTTTGCTGAAACAATACTTATTAATTCAATAGCCCACAGTCGTTAATTGAAATTGAGTTAATTGAAATAACATGACTTATGAATCATTCATTATAAGATATTAACATTTTTTAATACCTATTATATACAACATTAATTTCAAAGACTAGGACTGTATACAGTGAGTTATTTAGAGCAGTTAGTGGATTGATTTTGTGTTCAATGAGAGGGAAACTAATTCATAGAAGAGAGAAAACAGGCACAGATGAACATCATGATAGTCTAGAATGAAATGTTATTGCTTCACAGTAAGTATAATAACATTAGTTAACATGAATTAAAACTTAATACAATATATTTTTCAGTATTATTAGTATTTAGTAATGTTAGATATGCAAAAAACAGTTGTTTATTGTTCGTCATTTTATTTATTGTGTATTAACTAATAATAACAGATGCAACTTTTGATTTAAAACATACATTAGTAAATGCTCAAATGTTAACTAATATTAATGAATAGTGTTAATAAATGGCCTGCAAATATCATATTAGACCCTAAGCATGGAAAATGTGTTTGTGTGTGTCTGGTATTCACTCTTTTAACAAACCAGTCGTCACGCACATTTACTGAAATAGAGCTGTAATGTGTGTGAGACTGCAAGAGAAACAGAAAGACAGAATTATCTGCCTGTTTTAAGGCATGTCATGTTTTTAAAGGTGTCCTGGCTGATTCTGAACCCTCCTCTTCTTTATAATTGGGGTTATAGACCTGACTCCCAGTGAGTCTTTTCAATTAACATTAACTAAAGCTGTTTTAATCTTTAAATCATTAAATATTATTAAACATTAAATATCAGCATGGCTGCAATTTTCTGTTTGCTGAAAAACAGCCATGCTGATATCCAATATATTGCTTGTGTAGATATAGTTTAATTAAAGGTAATTATAAAAATGTAATAATATTCAGAATAAACAATTCTTCAGCCAGTAATAGAGTGTGTTAGCCAAACTATAGGTTGTTTATGGTAGCAGTTTGACACATTATTATGTATAGTTGCAAGTATGAGTATATTGGCCTTTTACAGTGGCTTTTAAAGCAAGACGTTCAATCAGAAATTGGAATCAAAATTACCTATTTTTGTAAAAATATGTTTCAGATTGTCTAATTATTACTGTTTTTTGTGTTGCTGTGGCTGTATAGGCTCAGACTGGTTCAGACTGTGTGTGTCTGTGACTGTAATATTAGCGTAAAAACATGTCTGTCTGGCTTCAGTAAATGTTTAATTAGCCTTTCCAGGTTTTTTTGATTTGGAGATGAAAGAATTTCCGAGTCTTTGATGTAGCAGATCTCAGATGAACACAACAAAACCCTCTTGCATTTATAACAGGTTTTATACCCATAAAATGTTTGTGTGTCCAGAGACTCCTTACTCAGTGCAGCAGGTGTTTCTGTATGTTGAGGTGAGTTCAGATAGACAGTTGAAGATGGTTTGGACAAATGATTGACATGGGATTTGATTTCATGTGTGCAGTTGTGAATGATTTTTGGGTGTGTATTCATGTTCAGTACATAATGCAATGGGGCCCTCCTGTATTTGTGTGTGCTGTAGTTTCAGTTGTCTAGCGCTCTCGACGGCACATACCTCTGAGGTAACATCCGAACATATCTTGTCTCTCAGCCAGGAGTGATAAAGAGTTTGCGTCAATGGAAAACAGGAGCGGTGGGCTGAAAGAATGACTTTACGCTCACTGTTGATGTTTTGAGTTTAAAGGGTCTAAAAAGAGTTGTTGTATTGTACACAGTCAACTATAAATGTATAAATACAGGTTGGTTTTAGTTGCATGTGAACATTTTTTATGGATGGTGTAAATTTTGCATATTAATTCACAGTAAATTATGACAGAATATTCATTTTTTGGGAAAACATCTGCTAAATTCCTCTGGCTAATAAAATTATAACTAAAAATATTAAAATTATGTTGATTGGACATATAATATTAAATCTATGTGTGAGTGTGACAGAGAATCATTTTACATAGATGACTGATTGATTTACATTTTAAACTTGCATCCATATTAGGGCATATTGGCTAAAGAAATGGACTCTGTAGTAACAGTAAATTGTAAGAATACTTTGTAAACACTTTTTTATTAATCTTATTAATTACATTTATGCGCACGGTTAGCTAGGATAAAAATTGGGATTAAGTAGGTTAAATAAAAACACACCGGTTTCTTTAACTCCAAATCTTGATGTCAATGCTAATAAAAAAAGAAAGAAATCTCAGATGATCTGCATGACAGCTGAACATTGAGAGTTCTGGCAGGAAATAAAGGACTCAGTTTAACAGGAGTAACAGGTATTGCTGTGTCAAAGAGTTGACCAGATTTGCATTGCTATACACAGGGAGTAATTTCCTCTGTCTCCAATTAAAGGAACGTATAAAAGAAGTTTTTGTACTGAATAAAGGAAACCACAGACTTGTTTGACTGCATGTTCCAGAGAGATCACATTCTGCTTGAGCAAATGTGTCGCACGGAAAGGTTAAATGAGTTTGTTTCATTCATAACATTGTATTGAAGGCATGGCAGAGACCAGATCCTCGTCTTTAACTTACGTTAGACATTCCAGCAGGTCTCCAGTCTCACTTGTGCTGGCATTCATTCAGTTGTCATTTTATAGTGTTATTTTTAGAGTTTGTGAATGTCACCCTTGACACACTGTGTGCGTATAGATGAGTGGGCGAGTCTTTAGCAAGTGGGCCACAACATCTCCCTGGTTTAGAGATGTCTTAGTTGCCATGGAGATGGAGGGGAAATGGGGTGGTATACAGGGCTGGGTTTTGGCACTGATTTCCTAGTTTGATTCCAGTTACAATTCACAACTGATTTAATTTTGATTCAATATGGATTAATTTAGGAATATTTTAGCTATAATGTCAACAGGCCTTTTTTAATTATTACATAATTGTCTGACCCTGACTCTGCATAACATCCATTGTGACAACGAAACTAAACTTTTCATCTCATAGATAGGGACAGCAACAGGTGTGAGAGGGGGTGATACACAGGGAAGTATAGCTGCGCGGTTGCAGTATAGCTACGCGGTTGCGGTATAGCTGTGCGGTTGCGGTATAGCTGCGCGGTTGAGGTATAGCTGCGCTGTTAAAGTATAGCTGTACTGTTGCGTTATAGCTACATTGTTGCAGTATAGCTACATTGTTGCAGTATAGCTGCACTGTGTTGAAGCATAGCTGCGCTGTTAAAGTATAGCTGCACTGTTGCAGTATAGCTACATTGTTGCAGTATAGCTGCACTGTGTTGAAGCATAGCTGTGTTGTTAAAGTATAGCTGCACTGTTGCAGTATAGCTACATTGTTGCAGTATAGCTGCACTGTGTTGAAGCATAGCTGTGCTGTTAAAGTGTAGCTGCACCGTTGCAGTATAGCTACATTGTTGCAGTATAGCTGCACTGTGTTGAAGCATAGCTGTGTTGTTAAAGGGTAGCTGCACCGTTGCAGTATAGCTACATTGTTGCAGTATAGCTGCACTGTGTTGAAGCATAGCTGTGTTGTTAAAGTATAGCTGCACTGTTGCAGTATAGCTACATTGTTGCAGTATAGCTGCACTGTGTTGAAGCATAGCTGTGCTATTAAAGTATAGCTGCACTTTTGCAGTATAGCTACATTGTTGCAGTATAGCTGCACTGTGTTGAAGCATAGCTGTGTTGTTAAAGTATAGCTACATTGTTGCAGTATAGCTGCACTGTCTTGAAGCATAGCTGTGCTGTTGCAGTATAACTGCACTGTTGCAGTATAGCTGTACTGTTTCAGTATTGCTGCACTGTTTTAGTTGAAGCATAGCTGTGCTGGTGAAGTATAGCTACACTATTGAATTTAGCTAAACTTTAGACTGTGACTATTTTGACCTGATTCTGCTGATTTTTTAAGCGTAATAGACCCACTAATACAGAAGAGTCTGCCACTTACTGCAGATCTAAGAAATGGTTGATCTCTTGGTTTGATCTCTGGAGGCCTGATTTGAGGGTCGGCTCATAGTGGAATGTGTGCTGTGGGGCTTCTGTGAGTAAGAGGGGGTTGAAAAGGGAGAGGAGAATCTGAGGCCATGCAGTTAACCTTTAACAGAGTTAACAAGGACTTTGAACTTAGTCTGGACCCCAGAGAAGCTAATCCAAGCAGGCACAACCAGCTGCTAGTACAGGACTAAATCCTCCTCACATGCACATATTCTCATTTATGTAGATGTTTGCAAATAGAGGATGTCTTTGTGACCTTATATTATGATTATCTTAACTTTATATCATGATAATCGTACATATCACAATATGTTTTTATTTGCTATATATTAAATAATAATGTGATATTGGCTATTAAAAGGATAAATGTACAAATTAGAGGTTTTTGTTTTTACTTTATATTTGTGACTTGATAAAGAGAACATCTCTCATAAAACTTCTCACTGTCTGACCCGCAAGGAAGCAGTTTGACTATGCAATGCTACAAACCTACAGCAGATTAAAACTAGGCATGTCACACAGTTTTAAAAGTTTGTCTTTTGCGCAGTGTATTTTAAGTCCAAATCCTGCCTACACAACATAAGTCACACCCCTTTTACAATGTTCTTCTTCGTCTGGACTTGTTTGGGACACATATTTTCACACATATCTGAATGTTTCGTTGCTCACATAAATCAGTCAATCAGTAACATCATAAATCAAGTGCAGCTCAGCACAGGCTGTATAACTTTATTTATAAACACAATGATGACAATTATTACAAAATCATAATTGTTGATCGTACCCTTGATATTGTAATTGCAATTATTAAATTTGATTATCAGATTTTGCCCTGTTTGTTTGTCTGTATTTATGAAGTACTGTATTATTCTTGTATAAAAAGTCTTAAAAGGTTTTTTTAAGGCTGTTAAAAGGGTTCTATTATATAAACTCACACAGCATGTCACATGGTTTAACATGTTTTATGGTATGCTGAGCGTGGGAGGGGGACACTGTCACATCACAGAAGAGTATGACAACCAGCGGACACAAAAGCATGTGTCATACTGAGGGTGGTCTGAAAACAGTGTGTATCAGTTTTAAGCAACTGAAAGAGGTTTGCTTAAATATCTTAGTTTTATTTATATTTATATATATATATATACAGACATCAGCAGTTAAGTTGTGTTTGTGTAAAACCACTGTTCTCTGTTTATGCATTCAGTGTAAAACAGGCATTAGAAGCTGATTCTCCACTGCATTCAATGCGCAACGCATCTGTCGAAACACACAGAAACTTAATGCAAGTGGACAGCTGTATTTGTGGCTTTTAACTATTGTTGTGCTTAATGTGCTTTGTGTAATTGTATTGTAATTGTAATTAATTGTAAGGTAATAATAAGCTAATATGTAGTAGATGTTTTCATAAGTACTTTGATTCTGTTCATAATGTTCAGGATGAATATAAACTCATTCTCTGATGGGCTGTTGAATTATCCATTGGCCCACTGCACTCATTTCTCTGTTTAATTACTTCTCACTGAAAGAATGTGTCCTTCTGACTTTACACATGCTGAGGATTATAGTTCACGTGCTGCGTTTGCTTTGTAAGCCGTGTAATCGCCTTTTATCCAGAGTCACCTGCTGAAGTAATCGTCACATGCGCCAAATACGTACTTTCTTTGACACTTTTTTGCCAAGAACAGTAATATGAAATGCGCAAGTTCGAAGTTGTTTTGTTGTTTCAGCTTTTTCTTGTTACTTGTCTCAGCTTGGTCCCATTTTACTTGTTAGCAATAGAGAATCCTTAGATGCTTAATGGTTTAGGACGAAAATCATACATCCAAAAGGACTTTCCCACTTTAGGAACGTTTTAATTGTTTCTATAACTATTGGTGGACGCCTCCCTTACCTATTTTTTATAGGATCGTCTTATCACTGGAACTACCAGTGACATAAGTGTATGTTGATTGGCCAAAGGCATGTCATACAAAAGACCTGATGTCATACCCAGCATTTTAAGAAGCAGCAAGTCGTAAAAGATTTTGTCTCCTAACTCCTCTTCTTGCTCTTTAACTTTGTTAAACTGTCTTTAACTATGTCTTTGCCTGTTTTTAACACTGGTCAGTGTCTAATGCCCTAATCTCTTTTTTTTTGTCTGTAGGAGATAAAGATGGCAGTAAAGTGACCACAGTGGTGGCAACCCCTGGACAAGGACCTGACCGGCCACAGGAAGTCAGTTACACTGACACTAAGGTCATTGGTAATGGCTCTTTTGGAGTGGTGTATCAGGCCAAGCTCTGTGACTCAGGAGAACTGGTGGCCATTAAGAAAGTCCTTCAGGACAAACGGTTTAAGGTAAGGCTGAAAAAACAGCATTCATTTTGAATCTCCACCAATATTACATATGTAAATATTTGTCAGTATTTTTCTTATCTCTTAACTGTATTACTTAATATTTGCTGTATGCGTGCTCTGTGATTTCTGTGTGTTTAATCTCTGCTCTCTTACATTTGATCTAATTTCTTATGTTGTGTCATTTCTCTTATCACTCTTGTAGATGAATTACATAAACTGATGGTTTATGTAACTGCTAAATGCCTGAATATAACCGTCTCGTACTGTATGTTTGTAGAAAATCCAGTCTAGGTCCAGATATGTTTTATAAATTCATTTAGTCATTTTCAGCATGTAAACATTTTATCCAGAAATTGACAGCTTTCTGTTGTTGCCGGTGTGTCTTCTTTAAAGCGGCCCTAACGCGCATTTCTGCCAATCTCATATGAATTTTGAATACCTATAGAATAGTACTGCATACTTTGTGTTTTCCAAGAGTGTTTAGTTTTATCACATTTATTAAAGATAGACAGAGCGGGACGATTATTTCCGTAAAAAGACGATGTGCTGAGGGTGTGTCATGGGCGAATGACAAGAGTTACGAGGGGGCGGAGCTAAAAGTTATTATCCAATAAGGGACCCCAAAAATTGTTGCGTAACAGTTTCTCATGTTCGAAAAAAACTTTCCGAAACCAGTACGAACCTTGGGGGAGTGTGTTTAGCA
Organism: Ambastaia sidthimunki; assembly: GCA_036877625.1. Taxonomy (NCBI): domain Eukaryota; kingdom Metazoa; phylum Chordata; class Actinopteri; order Cypriniformes; family Botiidae; genus Ambastaia; species Ambastaia sidthimunki. Next base: position 10,629 of record JAZGTK010020834.1, read on the forward strand.
AAGAAATACTACGTAATACGTCCAACTCGTTTTTTGACAAGCTGACCATGTAAAGCATGTGAAGATAGCACATTTAACATTGTAAATAAGTCAGAAAGCATGACATACCATTGCACCCCCCCTTTAAAGTAAGAATAATTTTAATGCAATGACTGCGATAAAATGTTTCCATCTAATTTTTGTGGAGATAATGTGAGAAATAAACAA
>JAZGTK010020835.1:0-10834 GCA_036877625.1 Ambastaia sidthimunki
CTGTAAGTCGCTTTGGATAAAAGCATCTGCCAAATGAATAAATGTAAAATGTAAATGTTCATATTATATATGTCCACATATGGGATTTCTGTATGGGACATGAGCATTATTCCTAAATTACTTTAAAGAAAAGTACCTGTGTGTGTATGCGTGTGATATAAATTGGAAAGCCATGTTAACCATTGTAGGCCACAATGGCTTGTGGTGCTACTTGTATATTTTCCAGCGGTACTGCAAGCAGGGCTGGTATTTCCAGCACTGTCGTCCAGGCAATAGCGACTGTGGTTACTGAGACGAAGCAGTGGGTCTTTCAGAATGAACACACACACACTCATGCTGATACATGTGCATGTGAGATGTCTCATTTGACCAGTGAGAGGTTTTCAGAGTCAAAATATATAACCGTTAGCTTTGAAACCTCTAGCTGGAGTTCATGTGAGGTTTGTACACAGATGTGGACTTTATTTAGAATGAGCCAAACAATTTCAAACTGTGTTGAAACACAGTCCCACTCTTCTGTATCATTATGATGGCTTTATTGTTAGACTATTTTTCTATATTAAATTTTAGTTTGCACAATATAAAATAAAATGTGCTAAAACTTTAAGAAAAATGTAACAGAAAATTTAAGGAAGACTAATTTAACATTGTCAGACAAATATTGCATTTAAATGCATCTGCATAGTTTGAAACAATGATGCAAACTTTAAAAACACTTGCCATAGACACTTGCCAACTCATTAAACAAACACTGTTACAAATAACACTGTGTTGTGTTTAAATGACCTTTTGCATTTTAAAGCATTGGTTATAACATAAAAATGTATATTTTATGCAAAACATTTTTTAAGACACCTTATAAACAAGCAAGCATTTTCAAAATTTGTAAAATTATAAACCGTAAAATTATAACTACAATTTTTCCTGCCACTAACGGGAGCAATGTTGCCAGCTGGATTCAAACTCTCATTGCCTCTATGTTTGTAATTCACATGCAACATATCAGAGCATGTGAACTACTGACCATGCCACATTTCTCACACATATTAAAGCACTAATCATGACAAGAATACTGTTGTTCTCAAATTCAATAAAGAATCTACCACAGAGATCCACTCACCATAACAACCAAGTTTTCTGTGGTGGCTCCCAAAGCCTCTAGCGATTCCGGTTCATCTGTGGGCCTCTTGTAATGAAATGCTGTTCCTGCAATGTCAAATTTGCGGGGCCAGTCGATGGTCCAGGCCCCATTGATGTAATAGTCATCCCTTTCCGATTTTAAAGCTGTGACAAATAAGGGAGACCCACCGGTTACAACCCGACACAAGTGAGACACTGTCAGCACTGTCATTCATCAACTTGATATGGATTATATAACAGAGTAGCTTGGGCTTCCTGATGTCATGAGCAATTGCACTCGCACTATTGAACGCTGTACAGTTCATACAATAGATTCAGATTCAGTGAAAGTCTTCAGCTATTCCTCAGAAATACCGTAACTGCTCAGTTGTCAAAACAAAGGTCTTTTCTTCAAGCATAATACATCTTGAAATATTCACTCTTCTGTGAATTGAGATGGTGCAAAAACCTAGAGGAAAAGTCCACGTTCTTTCTTTACCAGATCAAATTGTTGGAACAAATGATTCGGTTACCCATAACCGAAATGTGACCTCTGCATTTAACCCATCCCTATGGAGGAGTGAACACACACTGCAAGTTGTGAACACACACAGGAGCAGTGGGCAGCTATTACTGCAGCACCTGGGGAGCAATCGGGGGTTAGGTGCCTTGCTCAAAGGCACTTCAGTTGCTACCTGCCGGCACTGGAATCAAACCAGCAACCTACTGATTACAAGCCCGACTCACTAACCAGTAGGCCACAACTGCCCCAACAAATAAGGAGTGTCTTCTGTACCATTCATATTTTTTGAAGTGAAGTATAACTTTGCAACTTTTATAGAGTATCTAATCTACACAAGAATATGCCTGTCAAAACTGGTGTCTTGTAAGACGTGTATTTTCTGATAAAGCAGGAAAGAAATACATCTAACATGACTAATGACAATTCCGTAAGTGTGTTTTATTCACAAAATATTAACAACATATTAAGGATCTTTCTTCAAAGACTTTTTAAATATTCAGGAATAGGGTTGTGTGTTAGACAAATATTGCATGTAAATGAAAAAGCTAAAAATGACAACATTTGTGTTGTATAATTTAAAACATAATATTGCTCATGATTGTCTTTGAAGCTAATGGCAGCCACCTCTGTGGCAGAACATCTGACGACTAATCTTCCAATAAAACTGCAGGAAGTCTCTACATTAATGTGACTGACAACTAAACCCAACAAGCTGTCACACAAGCTAGCTGTGTTTATGCTTAAAACAACCTAATTGGAGCCACTTCTTTAATTGTTGTAATAAGTTATATAAATGGACGCCATGATGATTCTGCTTAGCCGATGGTTGGACAAAGACAAAGCCCCATCTTCTGACAATGAATAAACACACAACATGACTGCCCTGAACGTAATTTGAATTAATGCTGACAAAAACAGGCAAATCACTTTCAAATTCAAATCACTTTCGTACCTAGAATGGCATAAGCTAACTAATGAACTAAGCTAGCAGAAGACAAATACAAAAAACTCACCAATATAGTTCTTTGACACAGTCGCCTCTCTGATTTCAATGTGAACAGATCCTTTTGGTATATGGACGACCTCCATGTAACCTGCAAAAGTGAAGTGAGGTTGAATCACCCAAAACAAGTGTGAACATGCACTTTGATTTATGAATAAAAGCATTGTAAACTATTAAAGGAACTGTTTGGCATTTTTACTGGGGATGAGCATTTTGATAATTATGCCTAATTGGTTATTTTATGCTATAACCGACTCAATGGGCCGACACAAGAAGGAGCCCATCTTTTTTGTGAATTTTTGTGAGAGCCCTGCTTTTGAGAACTCTGGTGTTCATGTTCTTCTCTGACTTTAAACTATTCCTGTAAACCTTTGTTTGTTATTTCTTGTTTTAAGAAGTGCACAATTTTATTTGAATAGAATCACAGCATTTTAAGAGAAAACCTGGCTAACTTGGCAACAAATTCATTACAAGAGAAGAATACACATGCACACAAGCCTTCTACTCTCCCCCCAACCACCCCTGCATACAGTTTCAGATGTTTTATCAGCCATACCTTAAAAGGAAAACCTTACTACAGACATTGCTATTGGATTTAGACCTGCAACGCATGCGATATTAGACATTTTATGATTCTCTCACTGGATGATGTAATTAATACTTATATATTGTGTTACCACCTCTATTTTACTTGTTTCCTGACCCCAAAATATAAGGTTTATCATTGGTTAACTGCTGAAAAACCCACTGCATTTTTCCACTGCACGAGTTATTGCCAAAAAGACAATGCGTTCCTCCACTTGCTGTGTTTTCTTCAAGTGGGATTTCTCTTGTGGAAAGCAATTAAAAACTTTGCCTATGGCAGGTATGTAGCATGGTGTCTAAAATGTTATTCTGAGGGAAAGAGATTGTTCTATGTTCTGCTTACTCTTCTCGCTCCATGCTAGCTCAGTGATGGCCTCCGGTTAGCCAACTGCTTTACATTTTTGGAAAGACTTTAGAAAGACAAACCTCAAAACGCAGGCCAGGGCACCTAGTTACATTGCATTTAGTTTTATTATCCAAAGTGATGCTTGCTGTGAGGTATATGGCACAAAAGTTGGGTCCTGACCGCATTTGTTGGGTTGTGGACGATGTCTGCACTACCGTCTGGACCACACTCGTCACTGACAAGGCCACAAAGACCAGCCTACCAACAGCTGCCAAGAAGTTCTAAGTTATGACTCATTCTCAAACAAAGCCAGGAGAGAAGCCCAATGACAGTGGTTGCATGCAACAACTTTTGTTTTCGAACTGTAAATTAGGCTAATACCTGAAGTTGATGAAATAACAAGTTGGTGGGTGAAGCTAAGTTTTAAACTATGCTAGTTTGTTCCATTGCTGATCCTCACCCAATGGACTACAACTCAGGTTAACTCTATGAGCTTAAGGAAATATAGTCTAATCATGAGTACTGTTAATAAACCAACAATCTTTTGTCTTATTCAATTAGCCAAGCATTGATCCTTTGATTCTGAGAATGCATATTTAACAGTGACTTATAATGAGTATGGCATCCTGACCTCCTCTGGGCAGCGAGTCATTGAAAAGGCCCTCGGAGACCTCACACGTGCTCCCGTCTCCACCACAAACACGGCATCTGTCCTCCTTAGCATCCGAGCCCAGTATGTTATCACAGCCAACATGCTGGAAAGACAACATCAGAGTTTTTCAATGCAGGATCTGTGAATATGGTAGACCTAGAGTTTCCTAGCACTGTATGTGACCCTTCGATGTTACATACATAATACATAATATCATCTGGCAATGTGTGATGATAATAACAGTATTTTTGTTGTTATGGCTATTTCTCAAAACTTGAGAAAAAAGTTGTAACCATATAAACAAAGTTCTCTTTCTAAGAAACAACTTGTAGATTTACAAAGCAAAGGGCTAGTAATGACTATATGAAATATAATATTGTTAACTATTTTTTCACCTAATTACTGACAACCCAGTTACTTTTTAGGCATTGCTATAGTATAGCCCAACATATATTCATTTTTATAATTTAGCTTTAGATGACACAGTGCAATATTGCAAGTGTGTAATACTGAGTCTAAGTCTAAGTCTGACAAAATGTTTAAACTCTTTAAAAGAATCACTTTACAAACAGCTTTTAAAAATAGAAAAGGCACTCATTTCGTAAAATACCTAAAAAAATGACACGGTACAGCTGGGTACTTTTTTCAATAAATTCTGGCGATAGTAAACTTTAGCTTTAGGCAGTATAAGTCAGAACTGGGCTTAAGGACTCACTTTGCACTCTCCATTGATGCATATGTCCAGAGAGTCTGCTTGGCAGTGTGTACCATCGATGACAGCAGGGGAACGTTCTGTGTAGAAGTTGTAGCCCTCGGCCAGGCAGTTTAGGGCACATGGTTTCACCCCACCTGAGAAACAAGTTTATCATCAAAGAACTGATGTCACTCTGTCTCAGTGGGCCATTCCATCAGGTTATGAATGGGTCCTCAGGAACTTCTTTACAGCACATTATTTATGGCACATGATAAACTGAAAATCTATATGGAATAGAATCAATCTTTTGCCCCGCCAGGGCATTGATAAGTGATTTGCAGACTGCTTTTCTCTCAACCATCTTGAGCCAGGGCTTTCAGACATGGCCCACAGTTTTCTTTTGTCTTTGTTGATATTAACAATCCATTCTAAGCACTCGAGCACAAGAGAGGCATTACTCATTGTGGAATCTGAACGTTCTGTCTGACATCATTATTACCCCGACATTGGGAGAGATTAACAGGGCTGCCAACAAAAATCATGGAGACATTGGCAAAGGTTATCTTAGTCTTTACAAGTGAAGTTCACCTCCAAAATGAGTTTTCAGAGCCAAACAATAGGTAATTATAATGGTTATTACAGGGTAGTGAGATAAAGGGATGAATGAGTTGACTGTGAACTTCCTTTCAGAATGTTTTGGATAAGGCTCTCGATTTTCTGCAGTTTTTCTTTGTTTTTTGGGTTCAGGCCATTTTGTTGTAAACAAGAAAAACATTCTCTTTTTTTTTGGCAGCAGTTTTCACAAGCAGTCTAAAAATGTGTCCGATGAAAAATTAAAAGTCAAAGATATGGGCCATGGTAGTACAAATCATAGATAAGGGGCATGGCAGTACAGGTCAAAGCTAAGGGCCATGGCAGTACAGGTCAAAGCTAAGGGCCATGGCAGTACAGGGTAGTACAGGTCAAGACACACACAAACACACAAAGACCTTTCTAATACACAGTGCTATGGAATCTAAAGCATTTTCAGACCATCAAAGAGACTTTCTCAGGGTTGTTGTTAGCAGGGTAAACACAGCAAGCCAATATGAATACTGTCATTGGAGCCCAGGCACTGGCAAGACTGTAGAAGATTGTGGCTCCCTCTGTAGCTCTCTGAGTTCTACATGTTTTGGGGTGGGGAACATACCTCCAGTGTATGGTTTCCAGTTATAGTACTTCCCACGGAAAGGCATGTTGTCAAAATCGGCACACTGCTTCTCCCTAAAGTCACGTGATCCTGCTGGACAAGGCTGCAATTAAACAATGAAATAATTGAAATAAATGAAACAATGAAATAAATGAACCATTGAAGAACAGAACAATAGGACTGATAGGTCTGATGCTACCACCATAACACCCCTCTCTGTAAGTATGGGTAGAGTCACATTTGGGCCAGGCATATCGTGATTAATTTTGGCTAAAAAGCTCATATGACCACAGGATTGTTTTCTGCAACTGGGTGAATATAACACTTTCTGACTTTCAGACTTCAGACATGCTCTTGCAAGGTTCATTTTGAGTAATGGCTATTTTTGGCATTGTTGTGCATTGTTTGGCATTGAGGTCCTGACTGGTGCACCTTTACTACATTCCTAACCACTCAACTCCTGAAGCTCCTTTAAAAGTTACAGTATCACTGTCTTCTGTCGCTTTTTTCATAAGCCTTTGTTGTCATTTTTTTTATATTCCTTGTGGATTTACAACCCGAATAGTGATGAGAGGTCAACTGTATTTACATCTGAGCAATTGGTGTAAATTCAATACAGCAACTAAATGACCAATTTTAGCATTTTCTTTTATAAAATATTGTAGCTGTTTAATATTGTCAATCACAATAAATATTTTCCATGGACATGTGGTCTGGTGGTTAATGTGTGGTGATGCTTATGCAGATTACCTGAGTTCAAATCCTACTCAGGCCATTTCAGCCCGGATGTGAAATTGAAATAAAAATATTACCAAGAACTACATTTCAATCTACTATATTGATACATATTATTGCATCTTGTAATTACGAAACTTTTAATCATTTCTATGTGTTGTACGATAAACTCTGTGACTCCACTGTGGCTAGTGGTTTTTCAAATTATTAGCCACCCAGCATTTTCACTAGGCCCATGTTTGCTGTTGTCATTAGAGCGTGAGTGCAAGGCTTTATGAATGGACCAATTATCAAATGCTGCGTGCAGGTGGTGCTCATGGGAGTTGTAGTGCCGTAGGGACTTTTTTAGGTGCCTTTGAAGACTTCAATCAAAGAAATATGCATGTGTTGCTGCACAGATCAATCAGCATATGACATTAAGTCATTCAAGAGCGTCATATCCCAGTCAGCCTGCACACTGCAGACAACCCGTCAAAGTGGCTAATTGAACATTTCTGCCACTGCTGAAATGTATCCGCATTTAATATCAAGCTCTTATGCTATTTCAACATTACTGCCCCAAATCAAATTAAGCTGTAATATTTAACTCTTTGACCTCCTTTCATTGCAAAATTATCATTAATGCTACTCACCACATAAACTAGAGGATCATGGGAAGCCACTTGTGCAGCCCACAGTTGGGGGGACTGGGTGAATGCAGATTAGCTCATTGTTTTAAAAAGTCAAACAAATAATAGGAGACCTTTGCTTGGTACTAAACAATGACTATAACCACAGCCACAGGGGGACCACATCCACAATGGCTTAATAAATTCAAAGCCACAGTCATGATAAATTCAACCCCGCATAAACAGCCCAGGGAGGGTTCTTCACTCTTCACCCTGAGCTATCTCCCTCAAAAGCTTTATTTGGATTGCAGAATGTCAGAAAGCTAATTACATTAAATCTGTGATGGGGTTGTTGGTGTCTACTATGACTTCAATCCAGTTCTGGGCTGTTGTTTAAAAACTCCTTGTATCTGATTGGATGTCATTGATAGTCCATATCCACAACACGTTTTTGTTGGACAACACACCTTCAGGGTAATGAAATAATGCTTTGGGATTCTGTTTGTTTTCCAAAGTACACATTCGTTGCTTGCGTTGGGCTGTTATTGTTAAGATTTGTGATAGAACAGCCCAAAGGCAGCTGAACCAGCTCAATTTTTACCTTAAGAAAAAAGGCCACCTCAAAAATAAATGAGAAGAGGGAATTCTTAACTTTGTAAACATGTTTAGTCATACACTAGTCATACACCCATGTTATTTCAACCTCATAAAAAATGTTGAAAAATTGTACTAGTTGCTTGTTGTCTTTTGAGCCCCATCTTTACATGGGGAACAATCTCAATTCATTGTAATTGCAGGAAAAAGAGTGACCAGTCCAGATTTCTCATTTTGAAAGAAAATCGTATAGGCTTGATGAAGTTGAGTAAATGATGACAGAATCTTCATTTTTTGGTGAATTAAGTAGACTAAGTAGTTTAAAAAGATTTTTCTTTTTAATAATTCAAATAAGCAATAACTTCAATTTTCAGCACTATGGTCAGAACATAATCAAGCAAAGACAGAAGGAAGAGTTACTCACATCTGTGTTACACGATCTGTAGCGCTTCCTCTCTCCCAAACAGTACTTCCCTCCGCCCGTCGGCCTGAAAAAGTTTAAGTGTAAACGTCTTATACGGTCCCATTCTCATTATGTATGAGTAATTTACTTTATGCTGAGAGATCAGGAATATAAATACAATTCCATCCACACACCATTCCAATCAGCAGCCAGACATAACAACATTGGCTCAGCCAATGGTGTGAGCTTGGGGCAAGACTACGCATTATAAGCTGCTTTATGCTTTCGTCTGTTATGCGTTTGCTAATAACTGGGTTATAATGCAAGTTATTTTCTTTTAATACTGCAGTGGGTGGGGTTACATTATTTTTTTAAAGGAAAACATCCTACCAATTCAAATTTTTTCAAAATGTATAATTTGTGTGACTTGTATGAAATTTGGCATGTATTGTCCAGAAACAGACCTGACAAAAAATGACCAAAATAATTGTCACATTGTTGCCAATATGAGCAGTACACTATTTATGCATGGCCTATTGTACATGCAATGTCCAAACTTCATAACAATTAGTACAAATGGAAAGTAACCAGGGCAATGTAAGGACACAATGCCAAATGTAATCAACTCCCAGTGACATGGGGCACTATAACCGAACAGAATCCTCTGAACTGTGCACCTGTGATTACAGAATTGAAACAGAAGTTAAACCACCAAAACAACAGAATCCAGATCTATTCCTTCAAATTTACAGTTTGAAAATTGTTTCCACCTTTTCCATCTGCTTGAGTCACCAGTTAGCCTACTGCAACTTGTGCTATATATTTACGCAATTCCGTTTAGAGCCAGTAGTTGCACAAAATTTATGTATGGTGACTTTTTTTGCTAATCTAAACTTTAATCACTGAAGGAAAAAAGTCTCACTTCAGCAGATAAATTAACTACCAACAATACTGGATCTTACAACTACATAAAAATTCCAATGCCTAAATCATTTCAGCCTTACATGGACTTCCATTGTTTGAGAGCAAGATGCCCCTCAGGCCAGTGATTTCCAATTGTATAAACAATAATCCATATAATTAATAACCGGGCCCCCTAATAAGCCCCTGGAGTCTCCACACATTGTACCAAGGTTGACTTCAGCTCCATAAAAGGATATTCAGAAAACTCCCCAGCAGCACAAGCAAATATGAAAAGCAGTTTCTAGTTGTGTTTGTTTGACAGGCAATTGAAGACATTTGTATCGTCTCCAGTGTCTGTTCAGGGTGTTATGACCAGCAGGGCATCATGCACTTTTTCTTCTTCCTTATAAACGCTTTATCAATGTTTCCAAGTCGTTCTCGTCTCTCATTTAACATTAAAGCTGTTCTCATTGTTTGGTCATTTCTGTGCAGGTTGTTTTGACCTGGGAGGGCAGCATAAATGAGGTTTGCCAAAAATTACGAGACTGGCTGTTTTATTTAAACCTTCCCCCATGCTGTCTGGCACAGAGATCGACTAGTTGTGCGGCTTTCTCAAGGCCCGGTCTTAATGAATGCTTTCCAGGGTAGCTTGGCTTCAAGTGTTTGGGTTTCCTTTCTTACGGGTAGCCAGGTTTTAAGGGCCGATCATCTTTCACAGGTGTTACATATTACACCAGCCACACTCCAGCCACTGTCTGCTGCAAGTGTGTGAGGACAGACATTTCCACAACCACCAGGAATGAAACCCAAACTCAATCCACGTCCAAAACCCTGTTTTTTTAATCCCTAACCAAAGAACAACATTTCTCAACCATTTTCATTCCAATGAACTGAATTTTTAATTAAAGTTTTTGAGCATGTTTGTTATATCAGGATAACAGAAGCCAAGGCAAACTCTATTTAGCTAACTGTTTAGCAGCAGTAAAAGGTGAATAAGCAGAAGTGCTTAAAATAACAGCACCCACAATGTGAAATGCTTAATATCTGTGAGATAATATTGCAATTAACTCGTCACAATCCTTCAGTCGATTTTTACTTGGAAAACCTAGCAAAAGTTCCTTAGGAATCACCCGGAATACTGTACCAAAACTTACCACGAGAAATAAACATTATATTAAGGCCTATACTAAGTGCAAAGCAAAGTTTATGCACATCTATATATTACATGGTGAAAATAAACTGAGGCAGAAATGAGACTGCAGAGAGAAGTGTTGAGTTGGACTAAATAGGGACCTGATCAGCTTTGTTCTGGCTTACTTTGCCTACTTACGCTGGGCTGTCACAATGTCGCATGGATGAGGAGACGCCGCCGCCGCAGGTACGGCTACATTCGCCCCAGGTGGTCCAAAGTCCCCAGCTTCCATCCACGCTCTGTGGCCACGTTCCGAATGCCACACACTCGCCCTGATAACACCACTGA
>JAZGTK010020836.1:0-10832 GCA_036877625.1 Ambastaia sidthimunki
TTCTTATCTTGCTTTTTGGTGAGATAATATCTGTCTCTGAGGAGAGTTGAGTTCCTTATTTCTGGAGGTCATGCAATGCTGTGTTAGTTCAGAATGAGGATGTACTATGCCAAGTTATTAGTAGGTTGGTTTAGTTTGATGGCTCAGACTCTGCCTGTCATGTACTATCAAGCCAAATATTTCAAGATAAATTAACAAGTGTTTATTCTTCCCTGTGTTGACATTTTCTCAGGGAGGGAAATTGGGAAGGGCTCTATTTAAAAGAAAGAGCTTTTACCCTTAAAAGTTAATGTACAAACAGTCTTCTAATTTTCCATAATAGACTTTTTGATTAACCGTAGGCTTAACCCAATTTCTGGTGCTTGCAACTAATTCAGGCTTTCTGACTTTCACCAAGACACCAAAAAGGCAAACCTCAGGGTCAGCATGTAGTAATTAGAATGTTTTTTTTAAATAATAGAAGTGAATGTTCTGTGCTCATTTAGATAGCAGGATAAAATGTGTATTTTTGTACTCTGACCTGACCAAAATAAGATACCTGCCTCCCTCCCTCACTCACTCACTCACTCACTCACTCACTCACTCACTCACTCACTCACTCACTAATACTTACAACCTCAGACTTTGGAGAAAGATAAAATGATGGGGATAAATTGAGGAAGAGGACAGAGTTTCTGATTGGTTACATTAAACTCAGCACCCTCTCACAGTTTTCCTTCCACAGTTTATCAGAAAGAGAAAATGAGGCCTCTCTAGTGGAGAGAGCATTCAGGAATGTACTATGTACTCACACACGCATTAGGAAATGTTCCACACCCACACAAACTAGGAGCCGACCACGTCTGGTCTGACTCGAGTGTTGTGGTCTCACAGACTCATGAGCCGGTGTCCAGCGTTCGGCCATCACATTTTGCTGCAGGCATTACAGTTAAAAGCAAATAAAATTAATCTGCCACTATTGGTCTCTCCTCAGGGCACAGTATGGAGTTAATGCTCAACTCTTTAATGCTGCTGAGCATACTGGGTATGACTAGCAATGTTCTCTCCATGCCAATCTGTCTATTCAACCAGCTAGTGAGTCATTGTTGAGTTGTTAGTTTTAAGAGCCAGATAACAGTGATACAGGCCAGCGGAAGAATGTGCCACATGATTACAGAAATGATAGAGAAGTAAGGAAGATAAAGTCAGAGAAAGAGATACAAGTTTAAATGAGATTAATCCAAAAATGAAAATTCTATCATCATTTACTTATTCCCAAGTTGTTTTAGCATAAAAGGGGAGATGTTGAAGAATTTACTGCCCCAAAAATAACAAAAAAGAATATGAGTATTGCATACATATTATATGGGCTACTTTTATAATAATTTCATGGTGTTTTGTGTAGTTTTGGCCCCAGTCCTTGTCGTTTCCATTATATAGAAAATAGCATAAAATCTTCACAATTACACAGGCAACATGAAGATAAGTAAACAACGACAGAGTTTTGATCGAAATATTTTAGCATTTCTAAACAAACTGTTTCTTTAAAAGTCATTTATGTTGTGTGCATGCTGAGAGTGTTGTGTGGGGACCTCTGTGATGCACATGTGTGTATGTGTGGGTGAGCGTAATGCGTATGTAAAGAGCCTTTCATGTGTCTCCTTGACGACGTGTTTCTGGAGTTGATCCCTCGTTTCACAGAGAGGCAGAAACAGAAAAGCCACAGCTGAAAGACAGCCTCTCTGAGAGTCATGTCCATTCTCTCCCGCACAGGTGGGATCAAAGGCTCGCTGCCATTCAGGTCTGCTGTAGAAAATGCATATCACTCTAAACCCATTTAGCGTGTGTGTGTGTGAAGGACAGATCTGGTAAAAATGCCGGTAAATGGTGCAGAACTTTCCTGTGGCAATTAATTTGAATGAAGTTTAAAATCACCGCACCATCAGAACGACACTTGAGAGAAATGTTCACACACTTCTTTGGCAGCCTCAAGTGTACATAACGCTTCTGCAATAGGGCAATAGAAGTGTAACTGTACTGTAGTATGTATGAAATGGATTGTTCTTGTCCTTGGTGTTGATGCTAGATATGTAGATATAGAGATAGAGATAGATAGACAGACAGATACACAAATAGATGGATGGATGGATAGATGTTTACTTGCAATTAAAATTTTGTGTCAAGTAACAACAAGGGCAACCTGATTGAACTATACTTCAGTATGATGTAACTGTAGCCTAAAGCTTTTTAAAGTAAAATGTAACAACTCCAAAGAAAAGTTCCATAGAAGCCAACAGTCTGTGACTGATTTGCAGATGTGTCTGTAATAGTATGAGAAAGCCACACTGGGAGATTGTGAAGCACTAATCAGACACAGTTCAGGGATAGGCCATGGAATGGGCCAGTTGCACTGTTATACAATCACTGTTGCCTCCCTCATGTTCTTACTTTCCTTAACAATACTATAAAGCTTTCAATATTTAGCAAATATTATGAGCATCATTTAAAATAAACCTTTCAAATAACTAAAGGCCTTTATTGAATAATAAGCTTTAAAGGGTGAATGTGTGTATTGTAATGAATGGTGAATGGTTTAAGGGAACATTTTTATCATGTAGTTAGAGGCAAAGTGAGAGATTGCAATCTGCAGTTTTGTCTCTGCTTTCAAATTGTTTTCATCCTTTTATCTTCATTCTGCCCGTTTTTGTCTGTCATCATAATTTCTGTTTTTATCCTTGTTTTTGTCTTTCTCTCTGTCCCTCTCTCTCATTTCTCCATCTCTCAGGTGACTGCACGCGCTTCAGAGTAAACACATGGAAACTAATTGAATTACCCTAAAGGCCCAGAAATGGAGAGCATGGCTAATTTGTTGCTACGGCAACAGACAAACCTTCCTGTGCCACTTGTTTTGTTGACTGTGGTTCTGTAAACATCACGCAATCCTTCGCCTAACAAGGGAACTCCTTGCGTGCCCGTCACGCACTTAAACTGACTTGCATTAATGACCCAGGCCGCTCATGAGCTCCAGCTTAAAACAATAAAGACCTCTGACTGCCTCAGACTTTCCATAACATGATCCATAGGGACATATGCAGTCTTGAATTAAATTGACTCATAGGCTGCCATACAGGGAATCTACATGCAGACTTACGCAGAATTTAAACAAACACCATTGACGAAATTACACCCATTCTCTGCTTTTTTATGAACAATTTTAGATCAGTTTAGTTTTACTTCAGTTTAGACTTTCTGAAGTTTACATTATTTTTGCTGTCCACTCACACTGCACTATCCTTGCTGCTGCTGAGCCGAATATATATTTATCAAAACTGCTTAGCTAACTAGGTCACCTAAACAAACTCTGTAGCCTTCAGCCGCGGAGCTGAGACGCTGCTATCTGTACCACCCCCTGCTGGTGCCTTAACAGAACTGCATGAGCGTTAGACGTAATAGCAACAGTACCGTTATTATCTGTAGTATTTAAATGCTGTGTTGAGCTTTAAATGGCACAAGGCTCTTTTTTTATTTTGCTGAAGTTTAGAGACCTCTGGTTCTGAGTCTCCTGTGATGTGGCTGTATGGGCTTAAAATCACATTGCCCTTGTATTTTCCTTCAGCTCACCTGAATAGAGCTTCTAATCCTGGGAAGTCTCAGTGGAAGTGTGTGTGTCTGTTTGTGTGTGCTTCTGCTGGAGCGATTATTACCCTCAGCTGTGTGTGGGTGTGCGCACTGCATATCTCAGGCATATTTACTCATCTGAGTAGTTTATGTGTATATATCTCTTTATTGCTCTCTGGTTTAATCTCCAGCGCTCACTTTACGAGCCCCCCTCCCTTACCCGATTTCCCTCGTACTTTCATTCCCTCCCTTTCTCTCTTCATCTCCTCCCCCGTCCCGTTCTCTCCCTGTCTTTCATTTTTTGCTCTCTCTCTCTCTGTGGCAGTGTAGTCTGGGCAGGCTGCCAGCTGGTATGTGTCTTTTTTGAATGAATACCTGATGAAGTTGGTGGTGCGCAATGAGGTGAGGCGTGGGAGGAGCTGAGTGAGTGAGTAAGTTAGTGAGAGAGAGAGAAGGGGGGGTAGGCTCAACGAGGCCTTGCATAACGCACGTCTGAGTGCTGCAGGCAGAGCTCAGTGCTCAGGGCTGTCTGTGTGACACTCGGGGCCTGGCCGGGCAGGGGCCAGTGCCTGATTACAGCCATGGCTTAGACCAGGAAGGGCGTCTGGGCACACAGCTGTACCTCCTTAAGGTGTCAGGGCAGGGGGAGAGAGCTATACAAATGGCCTCTGTGAATACTATAGTAGGTAAGCTGTAACATTCCTATTCAAGTGATTTACCTTTTTATGTTTGTAAGTTTAAGAGTTAAAGATGTCTTTGAGTTTGAGCAGTGATTCCCAATTATAGATTTTTACATTTAAAAGCGGATATTACAAATAAAAAATATAAGCGCTCTCAATAATAATAGCAACAAATTATGATTCATGTCAGGTTTTTATGTAGTTTATATGTTTCATACTTTTATAAGGCAAGAAAGCAAAGCAAACTACATAAGGTTGTTTGTGTGAAAGACTTGTAGTGTCTCTGCGTTTAGCCTATACTGTATAAAGACAAGACAGGGGTCAGTTTCTGCAGCTATATACTCAATAATCCTTGTACTGCAGATTACTGGACATCATTTAGCATTATAAGTTATTTTGTTGTCAAAGAAGAGGTACTTTCTCATTACTGATGTGGCTGTGTTGAAAAAAAGTTGGGAAGTTGTAGTACAGTTTCTCTCTCCCTCTCTTTCTGTCTCTCGTCTCTGCGATTCATGTTCTGTATGAGTATCACTAAACTTCAGTGGATGGGGAAAATGCAAGTCACTCAGATACAGTCCTCTGACTCGTAAGGGTGTCCTGTTCATTGTTTCTTTATTTTACAGCCTGTCTCAGTTGTGCTCATTGTGTTCATTTCTGTGCTGTTTATTGTAGAGAACAGGCAGCGTGGCTGATTGTGAAGACGGACAGATTGTGTGCTGAGCATCTGCAGGGATTGTATTTCAGAAAAGTGTGTGGGGGTTTATCTGTAGGGTTTTGTCTTAAACAAAACCTTGAGTGTGACCTGCTTGTACCTAGACAGCATTTTTTCATGATGGACTAATCCTGCACTATTGAATACTTGAAAACTATGCAAATAGACTGCACACTAGCAGAGAGATGCCTATTATGTTCATACAATATTTAAACACTAAATGTGATTCTAGTTTGACTGCTTCTGTATCTGGGTAGGTGCAGCATCAAGAGTTTAGGTTAAAATTGATATTGGGATAAAAGAAAGTGTGTATTTTAGATTTGGATCTGTGAAATGTCATCTTTTGTAATCACATTTTGCAGTGCACATAAACAAATGACAAAGTACGAATATTTAATGTATTTGCTTAATATGAGGTGAAGTTTTACATAATGCATAGCATATTATACCTGTCACATATTAGAACTGTCACTGTTTACATGGCACTTCAGTATACAAGTATGCAGACTACAGTATGTGTACTTTCTTGTATTGTTTAGTTTTATTCATATTTTATTTACCAGTTTTTTACCAAAGTTAATGTAGTATAAAGTATGTGGTATAGTTTTTTTATTTTACATCTTATTTGTTTCCAGGTGTAATTTGTTCTTGCATTTTAAAATGCATGTGGTCGATTCAGTGCATTACTGATAGACTTGCATTCATGTCAATAATGCTTTAGTTACTGTATATTGACCTAAACATCGTCCTTACATTCGCCTCCTATTGACCCACTAACACAGCATACACATGCACACAGAGCGTGCTGGATAACAGCAATTGTTGCAGTACATAAGGTGCATTATTGCAGTCAGAGTGAGGTTTTGTGGAGAAATAAAGGCATTCTGGGAGCCGATGTTTCCTCTCATTCATGTCTGCATTAGAGTCCCAGTGAATGTCTTTGATTAATGCCTTTGATTTGTCCCCACTGTTCTCTGTGGCCCCAGAGACGTGATTCATAGTGTTGCCAGGGCTGCTGGAGGACAATACGTTTAGGTTTCAGGTCATCTGATATTGTTTCTAGTGTGCTCAGCAAGATCCATCTGACAAGGCTTTTATACTGCTTTCTCTTTTTCTCTCGCTCTCTCTCTCTCTACTCTCACTATGTTCTCAATTTACAGTGCAGAAGCAATAGAGGTGTTGTACTTCATTTTGTGTGTGTGTGTGTGTATGTGTAAGAGTGTGTTAATGAGTATTTGAATCAGTCTTCTGTTGCTATGTGCTTGCTGTTTTGCAAGCGTGTGTGTGTGTGTAGTTGTAGCATAGTGTTCCCTCTAATGTAGGTCAGTAGATTGCTTTCTCTCCCTGCTGTGTGTGTGTGTGTGTGTTCATGCTGGGTTTAATCCTGAGGGATAAGCATGCAGAGTAAGAGAGGACCCAACTGTGAAAGATTAGGACTTGGCTATCCCCGGGATACCACAGAAGCACAATGATGCATGTTTGTAAGCGCGTGTGCGCGTTTATGTGCATGCATAAAATACCAGCTATTGGCATTTGTGTCATTAATCCTAACTGGCTGCAGTAGCAGACATTCAGTAAAGAATGGTGTAGGCTTGCAGTCAGTTGAGTTGAGAATATACTACGTCCTGCCTCCCTCTCTTTCTCTCTCGAAGCATCTGTCTATTTTTGTCGTACTGGCTTTGTAAAGCCCCGTTCACACTGACAGACAAGCAGCGACAAAGCAACCAGATGTCATTTGAGGGTTGGTGATTTTCAGCAAAACGAGTGACAGTGACTGTTGTGGGCGTGTTCAGTGACTCATACTAAGCTAATAAAAGTTGAGCTCTGTGCAAATGGACAGTGATTGAAGGAGTGATTGAACCAAAGATTTCTTTCTGTCAGCAATTTCACTGTATGATTTGCCTCTTCCCGCAGACATCCTACTCATTTGGTGTACTGCTTTTTTGCATACTGTGTATCTGGGAAGTATGCATAATCAGATGCAGGGTGTATCTTTGATTGGCTGTGATTTTTGGTTTATGGAGAGCTTAGCATGTCACATGATGTTGCGGGTGGAGACTGAATCCAGAGGTGGTTTGTATATTAAAAAGAGAACAATGAACCGCTGATTGCCATTGTAATCAGTTTGCAAATGTAAGAGCATATTACAGGTTTTATTGGAGGCAAACATTCAAGGACACAACAGAGACCTGTACAAATCTCTAGAATTGCTTTTAGAGTAAGTTATGATCTTCTGAATAATATTATCATCTACCATGCATGATTAGTTAAATCATTAATTAAAATGATTATGACAATTGGGTTATTAACATGCTTGATTGCCCTTGTCTCATGCAAATTATGATGAAAAAGACTTAGGTAGATTGTGTTGGTTTGGTGGGGGGGGTGCAGAGAGAGATATGAAAAGAAATGAGCCATAGGGGAAAAATGACAGTGTGGGAAGAGGGGGAATGAAAGGTAAAAAAAGAAAGAGGCAGGAAACACTGATTGAGGGAGTGTAGAGAATAATCAGTAATGTTCAGCTGTTGTAAACCCTTTCTACACTACTTTAACAGAGACCAGACTCCTGCTGTTTGTAATCAGCTGAGCTGTTGTTGTGTCTGCTTTAAACAGTGACTTTTGTCAACCTAAACAACCGCTGAACAAACAAAAATGTCATAATTTTCCAAGGTCTCCTAAAGTTTAATTTTAAATTTTAATTAAAACAATTTTTTTAACCTTTTTTTTGAAGGTTTCAACAGGCACACTTTTTTTTAAAACATTAAATCTACTGTTACCATGGTACAGTGCTGGTATCAGGTGGTAATACTATGATACTTTGATGTATCATGGTTAAAATTGTTTGCCGTACTTTTATTTCATGGTTTACCTGGTGCTCCAAGGTACTTTGAAAATGCCAGGGTAATATTATGATACATGTCAGTAATGAAATGGTTTTACCATGGTACCATACCAAAAACATTAATTGATTCGGATTACATATCCAAACACAACAGTAATACCATAGTACAGTTTGGTACCAGTTTGGTACACACACATAAAAGAAAGCTGATGTACATATGTTGGTACATCATTTTAAACAGTGGTTTCCCCTTTACAGCAGAGTCTCCCTGTTCTTTTATAGCACTGCGACACTTGTTAAATCATCAAGACCCTGTTTATCATGCAAAACCACCCTCCCACTATCGCTGGACAACAGACGCAGCTGAATGGGTCCAATCAATAGAGCTTAGGGAGGAATGTCAAACAAGCCATAACACTGCACAACATCACTGTTTGATCATGTGACTCCCCATACACCCTGTAGTGTAATGGAGACAAAAAGAAACAGCATTAGCTTCCTGCTATCCTAGAGAGCTGCTAAAATGAGCCAGATCTGTTTCTTGCTATAAGAGTGAGATGACAATGTGATTGCATGTGATAAAGCTTCCTTCACATTTACACTACAATGAATGAACCTACTAGCCCCAGAATGCAGAGTACTGGTTCATTATTAATAATGCTCATACTGTGTGTTCCATCTGGCCCCACTGGGGGGCCACTTATACACTCCACACACACTTTGCCTGCAAATGACAACACACTGTTCACTACCTACGTTCACATGCACTGCAATATTCATTTAGAAAACTTTAATGCACAATTCTGGCTTTCACTTGTAAATCTTATAGTTTCTTCTTTTTGTGACAGAAATAACCCTACTGATGACATGAATGCCTGTGTGTTTTTCAGATTCTTCCTGCAGTCCTGGAGACTTGCTCAGAGGGAAATGATTCCGCATGAATTGCATGGACCGCTCTCCCACAGCCGGCGTGACTTCCATTGCTTACAACTGAAATCCGTGTACATCCGACCCTAGGCACAGGACACATTGCCTTTTTACCACCACTCTCCTCTCAACCTTATCCCCATTTTCACCCTGATTAGTGGGAGGAAACAATCTGTTAACCAGGCAAGCAGAGATTAGAAAAGAGAGAGGAAAAGAGCAACAGAGACACTGAGAGAAGAAACATCTTGAAAGATTGGTACTGGATATACAGACACCATGAAGTCAACACAGGAGCGGAGCAATGAATGCCTGCCCCCCAAAAAACGTGAAATCCCAGCAAGCACTCTGCCCTCAGAGGAGAGGCCCATGGTTATGGCGCCTGCCAATGAGAGCCAACATGGGGGTAACCTGGCATGGCTTGCTAGTCTAGCAAGTGGGCATGACAGAGGCACCAGGCACACCAGCACCTCTGCAGAACCTGATGGGCCTCAATACAAACCTCTGTCTGCCCCAGCTGAGCATGCATCTCCTTTGTCCATGCACTCAACCAGACCTCCAACTGCAGTGACCACCATACCTGCAGTGTACACATCACCCCTCTCTCAGTCTGCAGGGACCATCCAGTACACATCCTTGCCCCCAAATGTGCATTTCATTAGGTCTCCATATGCAGGCTATATCTCTCCGCTAGTACCCCCATCTGTTACCACCACCACACAGTATGAGGCCTACGCCAGCACCTCCAGTTCTCCAGTATCTAAAATTGACCAGCATCATCAATTGGGCCGTCCACCAGGCCTGGTCACATCTGACAGCACCTCTTTACCCCACTCCTCTCAGTATGTCCAGATTGCTGGTTCACCTATAAGCGTATCTCCTCGGACTGCTCCATCTCCCCATGGTCACATCCCCCTACACTTACACCATCACCACACACTTCCCATTAGTGCCACCTCACAGGTCTTAGTTCAATACACAGATGGTTTTCTACCCAAGAGGGACGAGACCAGACCCAGGGGGGTGCTAAATGGAGAGCTGGAAAAAGACAGACGCTTTGGTCCATCTCCGGAGTCTAGTGCAGGGAAGCATGGCAGCAGCACTGCCAAAGGGAGCTCCTCCACCCAACAGCACCAGATTCACCAGCATCAGAGTCCACATCACTATGAGACTCGTCATGTGGTGCTCCCTGCTGAATATACACAGGATAGCGCAGCCATGCGGACCTCATTGGTGCTGGTACCCAACAGTCATAGCTCCAGTGGTGCTGATCCTGGAGGTACACCAGACAAGCTGCCTCCCCCAACATCCCACAGTGAGAAAGGAGGGATTTATACAGGCAAACCAGTATCCCGCACTTCATCCACCTCTGTATCACATCCTTTTCCTCCTCCCCCTCCACCTGTGGACAATCTGAAGGGAGCAGTTACCACACTGTCCCCACATGCAGTCATCCAGAGCACACACAACACCACAGAGTCCCTCTCTCTGGGACTTTCCTCTACAAACTTGTACCCTGCACAGCAGCCCATCATTGGTTACATCGCTGGCACAGGACACCAGCAGCCTCTTAGCTACCACAGCAGCCTACCCCAGCACCTGGTCATTCCTGGAACTCAGCCTGTCATCATCCCAGTTAGTGGAACAGAATCTACCACCACATCGTCCACACCTCCCTTGCCTACGGCACTGCCCCATGCATTTGTCACCTCAACGGCCCCCAAAGTGGAGTCTTTTGAGTCTCCGGCCCCATATCCCCACCCTGCTGCAGCGGTTGTTCAAGCCCAGTTGCACCTTCCTGTGGTAACGGCTCCTGCTGGCCTGCTGACGTCTCCGCCTCCACCTTCAGCCCCCTCAATGCCCCCTTACTTCACCAAGGGCTCTATCATCCAGCTAGCAAATGGGGAGCTGAAGCGGGTGGAGGACCTGAAGACTGAAGATTTTATTCAGAGTGCTGAGATCAGCAATGAGCTAAAGATTGACTCCAGCACTGTAGAGCGCATTGACAACAGTCAGACACCTAACTTCGCTATTATACAGTTTGCTGTAGGAGAGCATCGCTCACAGGTGGGATGTT
>JAZGTK010020837.1:0-10832 GCA_036877625.1 Ambastaia sidthimunki
AAATAAATTGAAAAGAATACAATAAAATGTACAGACAGCAGGTTTTTTTCATTAATCTTTCAGTAAACCAAATCGCGAATTTGCAATGTAATGATGAAAAATATCTACAAATACCAAGACATAAGTTTTTGTCTTCACTTATATTTTTAAATAAAGAATTCACACAGAATCCAGGCAATGCTAGTTGACTAAACCAATCGTTCAAAAATTGTCATTGAAAAATCATGTTATTGCAAACCTGCTGTTTGTTTTGTAGCGTAACTTAAAAAGCTTTGGTCAATGTTACACTGAAGACCTGTGTTAAGATTCTTTTTAAATGTCTGCATTTGTGTTTAAAGGAAAACTTACCTGTCTATTGTTCCCAATGGTTTTGTCCTTCTCTAGCAATTCAGTCCTTTTATACATTTATTTGGTCCTGTTGTCTTGTGGTTTGTGGCCACTTTGTGTGGCGCAACAAGCTTGAAAAGTAGTTTTACAAAAACCTTTCTCACTAAGCTCAAACTGTCAAAAAAGATTTGCATTTATGAACTTAAAGTTAACTAAACAAACAAACATATGTTCTGAAATATTGGTTCATGTGATGTCATTGTGTGATTATTTTTTTCCAGAAACATTTTTTATTGTGCTGGTTGAAAGTCTCTACATTCTGATAGCAAAGTGGTCTATATAATATTTAAAGGACCATTGATTTCTCATCCAATCATTGCATCCAGTCCGAATGCAATTACAGGATGTCTTACTTGACTGTCAGACTCGCCCGGACGTTTAGGTTGTTGTTGTTTGGCGACCCTGTGAGGTTGTTTTGGAAAGTCATTAACCCACTTTTTTATGCTAATTCATTTCACGTGTGTCTGGTTAGGTGGGTTATTTCAGCAGCACTGATCCTCAGATCAGTCTGCGTTATGTTTGCGGTTCCTTGTGGTTGGCTCTCTTTGTTTCCCGAGTTCTCCCGAGTTTTTGTGTTATGTAAGTTTTCTCGAGTTGTTACTTTCTGGGTATTTTTCCCTGTGGTTTTGTTTCTTGTTTTTATATTGTTTTTCTTATAAGTTTAATAAACAAAGTTTAAGAACAGTTCTTTCAGTGTTTCGTTTCTGGGTTCCTCCCCGTTCCCGGTGGCGTGACGTTTAGAGCGTTCGCTTGTCACGCCGGATGTCCCAAGTTCGAGAGCCGCATGTGACACAAACTATGTATTTGCACACCTTCGCGCAAGAATTGTATTGTATTGTATTTGTACAACATTGTATTTTATTGGACTTGTTTGTATTGTACAGTAAATAAAAATTATTAATAAAAACAAAGTAATAACCACTAATAAACCTACTCACTAATAAAATGTCCCCAAATCTACCAAGGTATCAACAAAGTTCATTTTTTCAATCAAATGTGTATTTTTTATTTTGAATGATGTTTCCTCTAATGATTAGTTTTAGTGAATACAGTCATTTCATCAGAGATGAGAGAGTGTGTTGGACAGAATAATAGTTTAGTTTCTCAAATGAATAAACCCGTAGACAGTTCTATGGAGCAATATTAATATCTAAATTATACCGCAACCAGGCTATGTACTCTAGAGACAATCGATAGGACAGCCCCTGTGCTGCATTGCCAATAAGATAACTGTCACTCTTTGTTTCCAATAAGTGTGTCTTAAAAGAGTTTGTTTTTCTCTCTGTTGATTGAAAAATGAAGACAGAAAATCTATGAGTGAGAGTTGGGTGTGCAAGTGTTTTATATTGCTTGTTTTTCAGAAGAGCTTTTATGAAAGTAGATTCTTCCTGACATTTTAAGTTGCAGAAAATACCAAACCTTTTGTCATAGACAAAGTTTTGGCTACACAAGACTAGATAAAATATAACATGAAGATATTCTTGACAGATTTCATGTCATTCATTCATACAAAAGGAAATGCTAAGCAAATGGTTTTTGCTAAGCGAATGTTTTTTGCTCAACTGACGTCCCATTCAGGCAACACTGTTCGTTTAGTGCTCAAACCCAATGAGCTACTATATATTCAACAGACTATTGAAAAACGTACAGGGGCTCAGAACATGACGAGATTAGAAAGTTGTTCTATGTGTTCCACAGAGAGGTTTAATGCAAGCTTTATGAGTCAGACCCATTATGAGAGACTCACTGAGGCTCTGAGGTAATTATGGCCACCTCTCTGTGTTATTCTCACTTTGTGTCTCTCGCTGTCGGTAAATACCACTGCAGCCACGATCGCTGCTGTGCGTGTGATTTACAGCTGTGAAAGCAGCGTCCTGTTGTTTTTCCAGCATTTCAGAATAATCTTCTGCCATCCAGAGACGAGCACACGCACGACACGTTCAGAATTCACATACAGCCCTATTCAAACATCCTTGCACCGGTTTATCAAAGATGAGCAAGAATCATCATGTGCTTTGACATTGTGACAAAAGCACAAACACCAGGCTATCACACACACATACTTGCATATGTGATTTATGGGGACTCTCCATAAGCCTAATGATTTTACCCAGAGCTAATCAAACTTTCTATCCACCTCCTCTAACCCCACCCCTAAATCTAACCTTCACATAAAGCCTTTGGCAGTATTATAAAAAAAACACAATTTAATATGTTTTAAAAAAAATTTAACGTGTTCCCGTAAACCATGTTTATGTTGTTATACACGTCATTCCATACATTTTTGTTCTCGTATGCCACATATACCAATACACACACATACACAGAGACACACATTACTTTACAGTTTATCTATCTAAATGGGGACATTCCATAGACTTATTAAAAAAACACATCTGATTATAACACTATAACATAAACCTAACCCAAATATAATAATTGGAATATTCCCAAAAATGGTAAAAAAGTCTATCACCATTTATTCACCCTCATGTCATTGTGAACTATCCTTTAACAGACATACAGCACATAGACTTAAAGTAAATTGTATTGCATTGACCTCTCTGCAAGCCGACACTTAACTACAGTAGCTAAAAATTCCTTTACATTGGTAGTCACTGTTAACTAGCCAACTTGTATTGAGTTAAACTTTCTCAACTTTAAGTTGCTGGACATCCTGTCTCCATTAATCGCTCATGTTGCCTCTCATATAAAAAAACAAATGAGCTCAGGTCATTTAGTCACTGCAGGTTGCTGGCACTGTGAACAAGACTTTACACTGTTACTCAGATACATTCTGCATCTTCTG
Source organism: Ambastaia sidthimunki (assembly GCA_036877625.1). Classification (NCBI taxonomy): domain Eukaryota; kingdom Metazoa; phylum Chordata; class Actinopteri; order Cypriniformes; family Botiidae; genus Ambastaia; species Ambastaia sidthimunki. Next base: position 3,197 of record JAZGTK010020837.1, read on the forward strand.
GTCTAAACAATGTCCCAGACATTATTTCCATTTTATACAGCTGTATATGCAGAACCTAAGGGAAACCGTCTGTAGTCTGCCAGCATTTCAATCTGTTTTCTTAGAGTCATCATTCATCCTCCTGTCATTCAGCCCATATCAGTGGTTACACAGACTATTACTCACAGCAGAAAAGTGGACACAGATTCTAATGTGGCAGGCTGTTCCTGATGAAAGTGCCTTTATATTCTGAGGCCTTAAGAACTAAACATTATTAGGCAAACTAACAGCATCTGTTTCTTACAATGAAGATGCATTTACCTATTAACTAAATTAAATAAGTTTGTTTTATTTAATCATGATCTTGGTTAGTTTTTTGAGTCTGTCTTTGTGATTTATTGTTCTTTGTGCTGTAGAATATGGCCAAATGTCTGTGGACACAGAAACACCACCCCCATTTGTGCTTATTAAACAATATTACAGAAACCACAGGCATTAATGTGGATTAAATCAAATCATTGATGACCTCATGTTTGAAGAGCCCAAATCAAATATGGCAAAAATCTCATTGGTTCCCGCATAATGACAAGAACCAATGATGTTTTATCTTGTTTAACTTGCCTCCATATTTAATTGGTCTCAATATACAAGGGCTAATCAATGATCTAATTTGATTTTAGAGTAAATAATTAAAGTTTTGATCTGTTTATTACATACAAAGTGATTGTATTCAGAAGACTTAAAATGTCACTCACCTTACAATTTATTTTAAGCTATCCTCTTAAACTTTGAATATACCTTGTATAGAAAACACAGTTATTTTCAAATTGTAATATTTTCTATTTTTCAGAGAACTGAAATGATGGTGAGTGAATGATGGCAGAAGTTTCCTTTTTGATAATCTTTTAATAGTGATATAAAATATATCTATTGCTTAGCAGTTACAAGTAATTGTTCTTCCAACAACCTATTATTTTTATTATCTCTCCAATATTATATTATTTTCTACCCATAACAAAGTCAATTATATCTTTACACAAAATGACTGATTTTGAATGGGAACCACTCAGTCGTCCTAATATCCTTGGAAGCCTGCAGCCCCAAAGAGGCAAATCAAATAACAATATCCATATAACATGTTATTTTATTACAGCTGATTTGTTTAGATTACAGCAACACAACAAAAATGACTCCAGCAAGATTCTGCCATCAGGGCCGAAATGATCAGGTGTCAGGACCAACCCTAGACTAGTTAATATAGTCATTCCACTTGTTAGCTAACATTTACCCACCCCAAAGCAAAAACTACCAGACTATTTTCACATTATATAGCAACAATCATACAGTAAGTCAAATTGCCCTTGAAGGACAGGCAGCTGAGCATCTACAAAGCTCTCCTGAGCTGACCATAAGCTTCTCAGCCAGAGCTATCAGACCCCTGCGTTCTGATGTGGGATCAGTGCTCAGTCACACACAGTTGGGGTCAGTAAAGGGACAAACCTGCCATGTGGCTTCCACCCTGGGAAGTGATGCATTTGTCATAGCTGTCAAAGATGGAAGACCTGTGTTAACTGCATGGATGCAGGCTGCCAGTGGTGAGGACACACACATACTCACTCAGAAGCTTTTCACAAAGTAACAAGTACATGAAACAGAGTGTTTATTTGAAGTGTGTGCTAAACAATGAAACAGAAACAAGCTATGAGAATTTCCTCTGTTCACTTGCAAAACGCAACAGCTGCTAGACACAGTAAAAGAGCTTTTCTGCTAAGTCATGCAAATAAAATGACATTTTAATATATACTTTACACAATAACTGCTAGACTGCATAAAAAGAGGAAATTCAGCCTACTATATTACAACTACCATAACTGATGCTTAACAGTATAAACAGAGTAAAAAGGTTTTTTACAGCAATGCTGAAAAGTGTATTTTCACTAAGTAGACTTTTTGGATATACTGTCGTCTTTCGTTACCATGTTATTTATCAGAAGGAATTTCCATCCCCATGTCCTAGTTCAGTGTGATGAAGTCTCCATTGTTTTGTTATTGTTTCTGTTACAGCAAATGGAATTGTATTCAATTTCACAGCCCAGTAAAACATAATGCACAAAATTACACAAAAAATAAAACAGTTACTGAGCTGAACAGGCCTGTGTTAAATAAATTGCAAAGGTTAGCTGTAGTTTCATTTGAAATATGTGAAAGACTTTGAGCTGTTCTGCTGATATGGCATAAAAAGTGGCCTGAATGCATCAACATAAAGTCCTAATCCTCCAGCATTTGCCATTTCTGGAGGATTTGTTAAGCCTGACCTCAATATTATAGCCTAAAGCTATGCAAGCCTTTATACAGCATGCAAAGAAATATGTGTTTAATGCATTAGGATTTATTTGTGTTTTGTCATGTGGATTAATCAGGTCAAACATTTTACTAGTCGTTGCTATATTTACTCTTTCATCACCTTTTTCTCCTATGTGGATGAATTTACTGTTGAAACAGGAAGTTCATGAAGAACAAATGGATGGGTTTAGAGCTAATAGCTGTTAGTTTCAACATCATCACAACTCATAATATATTTCATTGTTTGTTGTTTAATAATATTCTAATTATTTGTTGTAATATTCTTTGTTTGTTGATTATTAATATGAATAATATTTTGTAATATTCTGGAAAGCATTTTATTTCACTAAAATGTGCATATGCTTAATATGTTTTTATGAGCTGTTTGTATAAGAAGCTCCCAATCTATAATGCAAGATGTCCTGCAGTTTTTAACATTTCCTTCTACACATTGTGAGACCACGTTTCCATCATCAACTTGTCTAATATGTCAATCATTCTTCTTATACTCTCTTCTGAAATCATACACCTGTCATTTATGGCATCCCCTTTGTTCCCAAACAGACGAGACGGGATCATACGAGACAAATATCCCATGAACCTCCTCCTGGTTCAGGCCAAGGTTCTTCTGGCCTGTGCTGGTGACACAAGGCTGGCATTTTACCAAAGTTTAACCGCTGACCTTATCACGAGGCAAGAGCTCTTACCATTTTATGTCCTCCAATTGAGCGCTTTTCCCAAACAATGCCAAGGAAACTGTGGCTTTGGATTAGCTTCCTGTGAGGATGCTGTCTGCTCACATTCATCAAAAGACCCATCATAACACCAGTTACCTGAATGTGTAACTGTTCACATATTGACTTAATATTGAGAAATAGGTTTACCCTAAACTGCTGACAATTATCATCAATCACTGTACTCACCCTAATGTCATTTCAAATGAGTATTACAATCAAACAAGTATCTTTCCTTATAGAAAATAATAATAACAATGAAATATGTTACTGAGATATTAATGTAAATGCTTTAACAATAAACTGTAAGATAATCTTGCTCTGTAGACTTCAAGTGCATGTGGACTTGTGGAATTTCTATTTAAGACAGTAACATACACATGAAAAGATCAGTCTATCAAACCTTTTAAATAATACAAGAGGAACACGAATCAAAAACACCAAAAACGATTCAGATTGATTTAGAAGACGTCTTATCCAGAGTTTAGCCCGACTTATTCACCAGCGACTGCGGGATATAAAAAGCCTGCACGGAGGTGAGATGAGCTGCTGAGAAGTGTTGGGTGACAAGCAGGAGGTGACAACTTGTGATCAGGTTTCGTTCCACGAATAGCTGCAGAATTCACAGCACGTGCACGTTTACATTAGCACAGTGTTTTATTGTACTGGGCTTATTTAAAATGACAGCAGATATACATCTGGACTGCACACAGAGGCTTTCAACAAAGGACCTCCAAACAAGAGTTAGATATTGCACAATAAAATGTTTATATAATAACTGCTCTGAATGAATTTGAAAAGTAGCTGTGGAATTGTATTTTATTGTGTTACTTTGATTAAACAACACAATTGCGTTGTGTTATATTACACTTTTGTTCATGAAAATGTTGAAATGCTCTTTTTTTTCTACATTGATGAACATGAATTTAAGGGCAGCTGTGTAGTCTCAGTGCAGTCACCAGTGATGTGCATGCCACAATGTTGATGTGCATCTGGTCATATTGAAATCTCACTGGATTAAAAAGAGACACCTGAGATGTTGAAACAGCAGTTTTGTATAAAGTGAATGACAGTCTGGTATACATCTGTCCCTCTTTTTTATGGTATGATCCTAACTAACTTAAAAAACATATAATTACTTGTTGTGGTTCCATCACTTCACAGTACATTGAGGGTAAATCACATTAAGAACTGACTGCATGTCCTTTTAATTCCATGTTTTCCAGATGTCACATTCCTGCCCTCCCTGTCAGAAAACCTCATATGAGACACATGCCACAGACAGAATAAAAGAGGATGAGAAAAAAATAGATACAGATGTTGTACTTTACCTGGTGTTATTTGTAACCTATTTATGCCAAAAGGCATAAACAGATGGAGACAATGATATTTACAAACCCAGCTGGATAAGTGATACACATCAAAGCCTCTTAAGAGACAGTTTAAATATCCCCTACTGTACCACTGACCCTAAAAAACCTGAAAGCCTTTAATAAAGCACAACAATAGGGTTCTGGAAGTCTTCATTTTATATACAATGAAAGCATATAGTGGCCAGGGACTGTAAAGTACAAAAAAGTCCCAGAGGTAGTTCATGCAACTGTGTGCTACATGATCAGTCCTCTGAAGCCACACACTAGCTTTGTTCCTGTAGGTCAGTTAAAGGAATAGTTTCAGTTCACCAAAAAAAATAAACATTTAGGAATTTAATTTACTCACTCTCAGGCCATTCAGGGTGTTGATGATATTTTCTCTTCAAAAGATGCTCAATTTTTGCTACGTGTCAAAATGGACCAACACAAATTTGGAGCTACATTTCTGTAACACATACTGCATACTGTAACATATTATCATTGAACCAAATACTAATATGAAGCAATATTTAATAATTAGCATGCAATGAGTATATTGGATGCTTAAAACAAAATACGACACTGTATCCTTACACATCATTCATTCATACAGTATCTCACAGCAACATAATGCTTTTCAAAAATAGAAAAACTATAAGTCATTTACTTAATAGCAACATTCTTTTAATACAAAGATTTTTACAGACAATACTAACTAGAGACAATAACCTTGTAGATTTCCATAATAGCATAGGCTCTTTGTTCCCTTCACAAAGAGAGCGTATTTTATAGGTCGCTCTTGCACAATCTCTGTTGAATTTGGCAGCAACGTTCCACTGTTCAGGCAGTTCAGACTCTATCTACGCCCAGAGGTGGGAGAAAAGGACAAGGTTTCATTAACAGTCGTTTTAATTGCTAATCGACTGTGCTAATTAATGAGGATGGAGCAGGGCGCTGAAAAGATGACACACGGCCAAGTGCTGTAGCTCTCAGTTCTTAGAGATAGCCGTTCAGCCACCAGCACTGTGTGAAATCCGCCCTCTCTGAATAGACTCTGTACAAAGACTTTCTACTGCTTCAACAAGATTAGGTTTAATAGCTCTCCTAGGTAACACCACTAACATGAAAAAAGAGCAAAGACTGCATGAAAAATCAGTTTAGGATTTAATTATGATGTGACATGTCAGAATAAAAGCAACTGCTTTATCAGTCTTTTAAAGGATGTCTCTTATAAGTTTGCAGTAATACAATTAAATGGCAGCAAAACATTGGTGAGCCATTTGAACGGTTAACATTGCTATTTAATCTATTGCTGTTTGAAACCATTTTCAGGAATGTTATTTATGGTTAACATTCTGTTTAGCATATACACTGGCATGAAAACATATTTCCTATATGACTCATATATTCATACATTTCATATATAATTATTAATTTAATCTGGTGTAAAGTGTACACAGTATTGCACTGTAAGAACATCACACTTCTAGAGTGTTAGAATAGTGTCTTAGTAAAAACCCCAGAAATACTTTACAGCTGTACAATAAACTTCTTGCTCGTTTAACTGCTTTGTGAAGAGCTTTTCCAGCATTAGTTCAGACTTAAGCTCAGTTTCATTGAGCAGCAATGCTGTTTACTGCCTACCCATCATGCCATGCTGTACACTGCCTAACAATGTTAGGTTAAAAATGTTATTTTAACCTTATCTTAACCATAAAAATGTCATTTAGAAAGTTTTAGGAACTATTTTAAACACTGAATTAATGTTATTGCTTAGTTATAAGAATGTTATTTAAACATTTTTTAATTCCATTACTCTTTTAAAATGTTTCACTAACTACTATTCTTAGTTTCACTACGAATAATGTTTTCACACTCCTGGTGTTACAGAGGAGGCTCCCGCACCGCCTCCTCCATCCACCATCATTCAAACTACATTTCCCATAATGCCACATACCTGGGGCTGACCACCCCACTCATTACACACCTGATGGTCATTAGTCATTAAGCCTTTTGCTATATAAACTGTCCCAGAAGTCCAAGTCTTTGTGAAGTCTTGTTTTGCCTCGGCTAACATTACTGAGCGGTTCACATACCTTGTTGGATTACCTGTTATCACCTCAGGCTGTATCTTAGATTATCTGATTGTTTGCTGCCTGCCTGCCTTTGACCCTTGCCTGTTACCTGAACTACTCTCTTTGTTTGCTGCCTGCCCTGACCCTTGCCTGGTTACGGTTATGCCTTTGTCTTGCCCATATTGTTCCTGTTTGCTGGTGTTGAACTCTACCTGTCTTACTAACGAATAAAGTGCTGCAAATGGATCCCCTCGCCTCTGAGTCTCCATTACACCTGGCAAGAAAAAAACAAAGTGTATCATAGTGTTGCTAAGCTAAATGCTAATGAAGACATTTATACTTAAAAAATGTCATTTTTAAAAACAACACATGTACAGAAATAAACTCTCCTTAAAGTTTAAGTAATGTGTGGAGAGGAACATAATGGGAGTCCCAAAAGTCACCAGTGAATACAATGACTGGGGGAGGAGGGTGGACAGACAAGCAATTAAATGCTCTGAAAAAAGTAGGCCAGGCCAAAATTACACACAAGCCATGAGTGTGTCCTGTCGGGATCCCTTAAGACAAAACTGGGAGCCATGAATTACTCAAAAGATGGAGGAAATGGCATCTAAATATGGTTTCAAGGACAGTAGTTTGAGGTTAACGGTTTGTGTCAGACCAGTAAAGTCACTTGTAGCTGCAATCCTGAATTAAAAAATGTGTCTCAGCCAGTACTGTTCTAAAAGTAATTTGTTAAGAGTTACCACAGAAAGCATCACCAGCATACAGCTGTATTTTTAATACACACAAAATAAAAATGAACCCCATTTACATTCATCTGTGCAAAATTTAAATAACTTTTCTGCTGAAATCACCAAGACCACTTGAAGGAACAGTTTTTATAATGGAAATTCTGTCATTATATATTCACACTTTCTGTATGTTATTCCATGCTAGCATCTTCACATAGGATTTCACACTTGGGGGCAGTTGTGGTCCACTGGTTAAGGCGTCAGGCTTGTAATCAGTAGGTTGCTGGTTCGATTCCAGCACTGGCAGGTAGCAACTGAACTACACTTGAGCAAGGCACATAACCCCCGATTGCTCACCGGATGCTGCAGGGATAGCTGCCCACTGCTCCGGGTGTGTGTGTATTCACAACTTGGATGTG
>JAZGTK010020838.1:0-10832 GCA_036877625.1 Ambastaia sidthimunki
TTTTTAGATGAGCACAGAGCGCAGGTTTGGAGATGGCCACTCTGTATTTTCTGCTCAGCGAACCATCAAGGTGGAGGTGGCTAACACATTTGAGCACACACACACCATGAATAAGTGCTTCCATGTGATGCCAGGCATTATCAAACAAGTAATAATTTCCGAGGGGTAGAAGGTGTATGTGGGATGAGAGCGAGGGTGGTGGGGGGGAGAAATGTGTTATAATTACAACCAGTGAAGCATAGTCTTCATATAAAATGCATTAGTTTGACTTGACACATTAATTATCTGTTTTTGCAGATGTTTTGCAGCATTGTTGTGCAAACAATTTCAGGGGGAGGAATTATGGGAAAGTGAGCTGAAAATAAAATAAGTGGGAGGTTTCTTGCAGATTTACCTTCATTCATGCAGAGAAAGCCGAGCGATGCAGCTGGAGAAAATGGAACCCAGAGCGGAGAGATCATCTCAACAAGGTTATCATTACACCCTGATACTCGCTCGAACCCCGGCATTTTCCCTCCCCACGTGGATTTCAATGCACTCTCCGTTTTTTTGGTGATTTGTTGTAGTGGGGGGGAGGTTGTAAGGCTTCCCATTCAAGCATCACAAAGTACCATAATCAGGAAGATAAAGAAATTACACATTATAGATTTCAAAAGGAGATAATGGACTATTTGTTTGTTTTTATGCTTATTTGTGCAAATCGTAGGTGCTTGATGATGCCTCACAGTCGAGGGATTGTTGTTTTCTATCGCTGCGCTTCTTTTAAAAGATCTTAATTGCAATGCAGGCAAACAGCATTTTGTTTGTCCTATAGCAGAGTGGATGGCAGGGAATGACAGACGCAGTTTTGTTTTAACACTGATCTTAACAAAAGGAAACAGATTGTGCCTTTTAGCCTTCCAGACATCGTCATGAAGGATGAGAGGATGCGTTTTATCCAAACGCGAATGGATTAAAAGAACTGGATAAAAAAGAAATTGCACTGTCCACATACTTTCCATTATAAAAAAGCATAGCCCAGAATGTACAGCATGTACATCTGGTATATTTTACATATTATAAAGAAATATAGCACAAGCACTTTTCAAGCAATACATAATGTATGTTGGGACAAAAATTATCTGTGCGCTTTCTGGTTGTCAAGAGTTAGTGGAACACATGTGTAGATGTGATGTATTACATCTCTGGCTGTGATACCTGAGGTAAAATTATTCACTAAAACTGACCCTGGCATCGGCTGCTTTAAAGTAATTGCAAAAAGGGCTGAAAAGAGATCGTTTGAGAAAAGTTATTTTATTATTTATTTGCAGAAATTCATAAATATTTAAGATTTCCCTAAGGAGGCCATGGCTTTTCATCAATGACTCATGTCTTTTAAGCAGTATATGCTATTGAGGTTCTAAAAGACTGACTGAGTCACCATTCACATGTATTATATGGATAAAAGATTAAATAAAATTGAATGGCGCCCGAGGCTGTCAGCTCCCAACATTCTGCCTGTTTGTGTTCCATTGAAGAAAGAAAGTCATATGTGTTTAGAACATAAGGGAAAATGATCAAATAAATGATGACAGGATTTTCAGTGTCCAACGACTTTCTGGGTTTCTAAATGATATATCGCATCACACTGAAAATCTCTTGATGTTGGGAAACACACACACATCTGATTGTTGCCTGCATGTAAGTGAATGCTAATATTGCTCTGTGCCCATTCTGTGTGGCAGCCATGTTGAATGAGATGTCAGGCAGCCAGAGAAATGAGCAGGGAAGATATTGCTGGCACTGCTTGGATTTTACATTTCTGGGTAATGGAAATATAGTCTCCAGTTAGACAATAAGGATTTAGGTGTTGTGGAGAATGGACATTATCTTTATGTTGTGCAAACTGATTTTAGATTTTCAAAAAAAATCATTCTGTATATTTTTGTATTCTGTAAGATCATTCTGTATATTATTCTGTATATTCTGTACGTTATATGTCCCTAGTATATGGTTAAGTAAACCCCCCATGAGTACATACCTTTGAAGCTGTATTAATAACAACCTCTCATAGACCTCTTATATATCTGTATACGTTTCAAATAGTGAGGACAACTTCAAATGTCTGTTTTTAGCATGTTTCCCTGTATTTATAAGGACCTTAGCAAAAAAACATGGAAATACATTTTTGCATTTAAACATTATTTAGTTGTCTACTAAGCCCCTATGGGAGCCCCAGTTCTCCTGGGGAAACTATTGGCTGATCTCTAAAATGTAGAACATTTCACCCCAAACCACACACACACATTCACAACTACTCAAATTTGAAAATTAATGCACCAGTCTCCATTTCAGCATGTAAAACTCAACCCATCTCTCATTGGCTGAAAGTTTGGGCACAATATCAGAAGCTCAGCTTTATCTCAGCATCGCAAAAGAGACAGAACGAGAGGCCTCCTCATAATATCTGTTTTCTCTCTCTGTGCCTGCTGTGTTGCGCTAAGCTTTATCAAACAGCCGTGTGTTTGTTTGCAAATGCAGGATTTCACGGGTCATCCTTTATCAGCTCTCTCTCTCGTCACCTCCAGACTTCCCAACATATTGTGCCATGTTTTCTCCTTTGGTTCCAAAAAAGCCACTCATCTTGGCCGGCGCAGTCTGGCTTGTGTGTCACTGTGTATGTGTGTGGCTTTGTGAAGGGAGCCATCTCCTCTCACAACCAAATGGCCCTCTCACTTGCCTGCCCTCCACCCTCCTTCCCCACTTTCATGAGCTGCTTGTCGGAAGCAGTGCTGAGAGCACTCGACCGATCTGTACATTTGGAGCAATCGTTTTATTGACACATTCAGAACGAGTAACAATGTTATCACAACAGCAGCAGACTGCGGTGGGATGTGCTGGGAGAAGATTCTCTCGGAGCTCAACACAAGACGAGGAGCTTTCCGAGAGGCCCTCAGACACCCCTGAAGGTGTTAGCAATCGGCTAATCAGCGTATTCCGGCTGTGATCCGCCCGCGCCCTCTGAAGGATTGTGGGGAGGTGCAGCAACCGGCCAAGCAGATCTGCGAGTCTTTCTCTTACCAACCACTGGCCACCGCGGTGCTCTGTTTAAATAGGACACATGGCTATGGAAACAAAAGGAGCCATATTAATAGGATGGTACTGTCAGATAAAACATTCTATGCTAAAAGCTTCCAAGTCAGGTAAAAAGGTACATCGCTAATCCACAATGCCAGGTCTGTTCTTTGTTCACTTGCCTGAATGGAAAAAAGGTTGTAAGCAGGGTGACCCAGAAGGCTGGAGTAGAATAGCAGAGGATCATAATCAGACACCCGTGATCCTTTAGCCGCTTTCCAAATGCTTGGACAGACTCCTTTAGCTGCTGCTTGGGGAGAACTTTCAGATAAACTAGGCCGTCACAAAACACTGAGAGGATTGCCTCTCCAAAACTGTTGCCTGTTTTCTCTGGAAGATGTAATTCACGTTTTTAATCATGTATGGACTGATTTATTTTTGTCATTGTTTGTTTTAAGGATGGCTGTTTTACTGTGTACAAGACGGATGTCTTAAGTCTTTTAATTTAATATATTTTTGCTTAATTTTAATGAATCACAGCATCTGACCTGTACATAAGTTCTCTAATAAGGAATGTTTGTACCATCAGAAAGTTATTTAAGCTTGAAGTAGCACCTTAATGTTTGTGTGCGTCTACAGTTAGTGATGACCACACAGAATGAGTGTTATTTATATTTTGATACTGATTTGAAGTTTTAATTTAAATTTACACTGTACTTATCAAACATCTACTGTATGTTGCACTGTACGTATAATTAAATGATACTATTAAAACTTAACTTAAATTAGTTTGTATATTAAATGATTAATAATTAATTTGATGTCATGTTTGTTATGTGTCATGATGCTGACTTGGGTGTTTCAAAAAAGAACGTTTCCTCTCCCTTCGATTCCTGCCGAGTAATATGGCGTCATATTTTCTGCCATGGCCTTTTCTCCGGCTCTGTTGCGCATCCTTCAAGTGGCTCCCATTGATGTTTCATCTTTGATATCCTTTACAGGGCCCCCAGGAGCCACAGGGCTTAGAGGGCCCCCTGAGGGAGACGGAGGGGCCCCCAGCGTGCAGCTGAAGGTCTTCAGGGTCCTGACAGCGTTGATGGAGGTGATTCTTGAGTGGCCTCTCGCGGCGTTCAGTGGCGGCCACAGTGAGACGCACCTTTTGAAGTGATAGATCTTAAGGATATGAAACAAAAGTGGGGATGGATTGAACTTCATCTGCCTACAGGGGAGGGAAGGCAGTGAAGTCAGATGGGAGATAGGTGGGGCGTGGAGGGGCGGAGGCGCTGGGTCACCGGTGAGCTAGAAGAAAAGAGCTTTTAATCCGAGCATGTCTTGTAAGGTCAGGAAAAGTTCGCAGGATGAGAAAAGGGCAAGCCAAAGGTTGTGTTGATTTATTTAGTGGCACATAGGGCAAACGTTTCACCTGTACCCCTCTGGCAGTCTAAAAAAAAGAAAAGTCACTGTTTGATTCTGCAAGGATGATGCTACAGAATATAAAATATTGGACTTGAATATTGGACTATGTGATTGAAATGCTTCTGAAAAGCAAATACTCAAGACCAAACATATGTATAAACCTAATATTTGTACTAATTGTGCTGAACTATTTAGATGTTGCACAATACTTTAATAAACTTGTGTCTGTCATTAATGAGAAAGTTAAATGAGGTGAAAAGACTGTGCTCAGTTACAGGTGACTCAGACGCTGTGATTCTTGCTACCGTCATACTGTAGTCTGTCAGTAGTCTGTCAGTAGTCTGTCAGTAGTCTGTCACTGCCAAAGTTGCAAACATTAGTTCACAAAATAGTTATTTTTATTTTGCAGCCCTTTTTTCTCTATTCGTTGAAGGAGAATACGAACACTTAAAGTGCTATATATTATGCTTATATACACTGTATATACATAAACATTTATTTATAAAATTTACTTATAAAACAATAAATTGATTGTTACAGTCTCTTATTTTTAACGTCTATTCAGTGTTCTCGACTGTTCACAATAATATTCACTTAGTCAGTATATACACATTAATTTGATTAATTGATCAATTCATTATAAACATTATACATACATATATTCATATGTATGTATTCATTAACATATATTCATTATAACATTATAAATTAAATTACTTTTTTTATCAATTGACAGCACTAATTGTTGTCAATTTGTTTAATTAATATTACCAGCTGTCACATTAAGGTAATAACTTTATCTCCACTGCTAAACTGTATTACTGACACACAGACTTGACACATATGCATGGACCAATGAGCACTGAAAACACTAATTAAAAAGCAGGTGGATCAGCCCTATGGACTGGCTATTAACCCTTAAGTCAGGAAGGACTGCCCACAGCCCTGCCACCCACAAACCCCCATCTGTCTCTAAGGAGACGCTCCAATACATTTCACCCTCTCCAAAATCTGTCAGGACATGACACGCTCAAACTGGGGCATTTCATGCACTTTAATCTAGAACACTTACAGCAAGCTGTTATTTCAGAAATCTGCTGCTTGAACAGTGTTGCTTTTAACTTTTATAGACAGTATTCCTATCATGTCCTAAGTCTACAGTTTAAACAAACACCACAGGCCAAGAAGCTCACAAATAAACATGAACCAACAACAAACAACGAAAATCCCTTTGTAATTTCAACAAATGGGCCCCTTGCAGTCACAGCGTGCCCGGTACCAACCTCACATTCTGTTAGCAGGAGACAGAAAGATCTGATAAAAGAGTTTTACTCTTTATCCCCTCTGTGAGCTTTATGTTAAGGAGAACGCCTGAGGCTCTGACAGACACAGAGTGCGAGCACGAGAACAGTCGTTGCCAAGCGCTCTTCCTCCTTTGCTGGCGGGCCCCCGTCCCCCTGACCTTGGTGGGTCTTACTGGATGAAAAAGAGACCGTCAGCTCCACTTCTGCTGAGCTGCCCAGTTTCGGCCCTCAGCCCTGGGGTGGGACTGCTGCTGGCTTTCTGCGGGACTTCTTCAGTCCACTCACCCAGGGCTTTGATGCATATGTTCTGAAGGTGGCCGCCACCGAGACTCAGCCGTGGTGGCAGATGGCAGACCTTCAGGCCTCCGCTGGTCAGACTGGTGTTCATTTCCCAACTTTTTTCTGCCTGAGTGTTTCAGAGGAAGATTCAGCGGTGCAGAAGAACTTCTTCTGGTACGAGAAAGAGGGGGCAGGGATCAAAAAGACACATACAGAAGCAATGTTCCTGTAGGTCCATTGCTCAAAGCATTTTATTAGCAGTGCAAAAGTTTGTGGGTTCGAATTTCAGGAAACGCCTATAATGACAAAATGCATAAGTATATAGGCAGTGGGTGGGAAAGGCCAATGGCTTTGAGTGAAAAAGAAGTAAAGCAGATATTATAAATGCTTTTAGATTATTAAAGTAAGGGTTGGTATGTAAGCCAACAACTCTTAACTCAAGCTGGTTAAAATGGGTATTATTGTGGGCAGGTCTGCTTGAGTAGTGTAATCCAGCTGTACAGTGCGCTGTAGTGTATGTTAAGGGCCAGGATAAAAGTAGTCAAACCTTTCTTAAAATGGATCATTCTGACTCTAAATTTTGATTGGATGAACTACAGTATGTCTGAAGACATTGTGAAATACTGATAAATGCAAACCTGTGACATTTTATTGATGCTCCAAGTGGCTTTTTTATTCAACCACAAATAGCCTACAGTTCAGTAAATGAACTATATTACTTACATTAGGTAAATTAGGTGATTCAGATTATTAATATTAAAAATCATAACAATTTATTGAACATGGCTGTCTTTAATCATATTGTTGCTTGTTTAATAAAAGCAATAAGTGATTTAAGTCTAAGTTGTACCATGATTTTACCCAGTGAAAAGCCCTTAAACAGTATATTGTTCTTCATCAATGAGTTCCAAACCAACAAAATCCAAAGTAAATCACATTATAATATTTAATTTGAAGCAAAAAATGTATTTGAAAATCAATGACAAAGATACAAGACGTAACTACAAAAGGGAATGAACTACAATCCCATGAAGCCTTGCATTTGTTTTTGACTGGTTGGACCCTTCTGTGCAGGATCATGGGTGTTGTAGTTCCTTACCACATTCTGCTGTTAAATTAACATCTGAGCTCGGTGTAGGCATGTCTTTAAAGGTTTTTAAATTGCTGTAAATAATGAAATCCTCTATGAAGGAAATGAATGGGATTTTAAAAATCAAACTGTTGTGCTCTACTGCTTTAATCTACCTGGTAACCACTGATAAGATGACTTTATCTGATCACTGAAGCTGGTCAACTACTGAACCAGCTTAACTCTTTTAGGCTGTTGTTTTTCAGCAGTGTAATTACAGTCAGTTTTAGTTACACATTATTTTTATCAGTGGCCTGTTTTTATTGCCCTTATCCAAAAGAATTAAGCAACTAATACTTTGAAATTGGCTTGATGGGTATGAATTATATTCCCTCATGTTGTGAAAGTGACTTATGAAGTCAAGTGCATTTGGGAGATGGGGCCCAAAATAAGTTTTTGACAGAGTGTAATTTAATGCAGGCAAGGTGAGGTACATATGAGGCAGGAAGCGAGGTGTAAAGGGAGGGTGAGATAGAAAGATGAGTGGTATGTCCTTGAGAAACATCTCCTCCTCTTCCCTCAGGAACCTGCCATCTCCTTGCCCACCCTTTGGGCTGTGGAGTGAAGCGTGTACGCGCGTAACCCTCACGAACACGCGCTTCCAGACAATTAACGTCCTTTCTCAAGATGCTCGCAGGTATAGGCCAGCTGCCACGTCTCACAAATCGAGCGTGCCGTTCGATGCTTTGGCAGAGGGCGACAGGGGACGGGCGCTCATCTTTTTTCCATATCCTTCCATCCGTTTTTCCTTAAAGTTGCATGGCGGAGGACAGAATGGACAGATGGGGCGGTCTCACTGTCCTGATGGTTGGATTCTAATTATATTAGCCCAGACCCTGCATGGATCCACGATGAATGTTTACTCAGCCACCAATTTATAATCATTTAGCCAACACCTGTTTAGAAGTCAAAAAACAAGATAGGCAGAGCAGGTCAGAGGCCAGATGTGGAGAGTGGGGAAAGTTGTGTGTGCTGAGAGCGGCCCAATGGGCTGAGGATGGCGACAGTGAGGCGATATAACGGCTGCAAGATTGAAGAAGAGGCAAATCTTGGCTGTGTTTGAATACTAAGGTGTCTGCTTTGAATAAAAGAAAATGGTTTTAGATGTTCTAAGCACCAAAGAATTGTCTAAAAAAAGTTGATAATAATGGACACTAATGTACTAATTTTGTCAACTGCATCCTTCAGATGCCATTTTTATTCTTTTAGTCAGTAACTTAAGTGCATGAACAGAAATACGAGGTAACAAAGACAGCAATTAGGGTCACAGCTGTTCTCCCTTTCAGAAACTCAACAGAAGAAGGCATCTGGATGTATATCTATATTCACCCAAAGTAACAGACAGTTCACTCAAGTCATTTATCACTAGTGCAATGCCCTTCCAGTTGAGCTACAGGAACAGGGTGCAAACATTTGATTCATTTGTGTCTTGATGCCTTTCTACAACTTTAAACCGCCAACATTTTTCAGACACAGTGTGGGTCTGGCAGTGGTGTGTGCGTGGATCAGAGTCTTCTGAATGTAGTTCTCTTCCAAATTGCCATTATCAGCGCCTCAGGGAAGAATGTTGCGTTATCATGTTGAGTTATTGACAGATTTTTATCACTGCTGAGAAATCTCATATGGAGTCTTCTTTCTCACTCGCCCGTGCTCCCTCTCTCCCTCTCACGCCCATTGGCCTCTGTCTCTCACTACTTCCTGTGCTCTCTCTCTCTCTTTGCGCTCTCTCACCCGCTCTCAAAGGTCAGGGCTCTGAGTGGGTCTGTTTGAAGCATGGCCTTCTGCAGAGCACAGGAGGGGTGATCACCACAGGGAGAGGGAATGCTCCTGCACCCCCGGCTGTTGGCCTTGATAACTTTGGGGCATTTATTTACATCCTTGACCCCATCCCATTGGCCTCTATTTGGGAACCATGAGTATGAGAAGCTGTCTAGATGTCCAGTTTGAGACACACAGGATCACAGCAAGAAGAGGGCAACCAAATCATCCTCAATGTCATGCCCATTCAAACTGACTGGGCCCATGCCCCCACTGATTTTTTTGCTGCAACTACCCCTCAAATAAATAAAGATGTTTGATTCAAAATACTGTTACAGAAATCATGCATTTACTTGCCTTTATTTAGACACACCCCCATAGATTTGCCTTAAACAGAAAATTTTGTCATTTATTTGCTCTCCATGTTGTTTCAAACTTAGATTTTTCTTTCCCGATTGAAAAAAAGTATTTTGGTAAGACATTAAACAACACTGGGCTCAGAAACAAGAGAAAAGCATGAGGCAGTTGAAACTAGTAACTGAACAACTACATCACATTGGTGTGGAATTTAGTTATATGGCATAAGAACACACCAATAATTGTCTGATTGGTCTTTTTGGTGCACTATGAGAAATAGTGTGGTTTGAATCCAGGCCCTGGCCCTGGTTGCTTGTCCCTGCTCAACACAAGTACTTCAGTGATAGGAACATACTCCAATAGGAGAGACAGAGCACAATGGTCTATGAGTGTTCTTTTGGTCAGAGCGCCTCTTTAGATTCACACCTAACAGGCATGTGTGTGTTCTTCTGTGAATATGTCTACAACAATAGAAAAGTAATCACAAACCACTCGAAACTCTACAGGGAATAATTGGCTTTCAACATTCGCATGTGAAAAAAACAATTGTGACTGTAATAACAGTTATAAATTTAATTCAAGGCCACACCGCCTGTCTGTTAACGTATTGCGTATCAATTGTTTGGTATTTTATGCATTCCGAATTTCTTTTGACCATATCATCGCAGTCTCTTGTGTTTTGGAGGTGAGGAAGCTCTTCTTTCTGGTGATCATGAGGAACTTTAACATGATCCCCATCCCACAAAAAAATTAATAACCTTTTTGATAGTAATACTGCATTCACATTATTGGTAGAAAACAAACACATAAATCAATGAAACAATCAAAACTGAATAATGCACATATATGCAGTAGCTAAATATACAAAATAACACTAAAATACATTCAGAAACTGGCTGCATTTGGTTATTTATTTTGTTTTGCCTGGAATGAAAGTGGGGCAACAGATTGAAGTAGAGTGCTTGTCTGTTTTGTGTGATCTAGACAAATATGTTGCCTGTGTACAGCACTGGCTAGAGGAAATTATAAAGCTTAATAAAATGAGCTATTAAGTTTTTTCTTACATGTGCTAAATAGAAACAAAATGAAAATGGAATGGATTTGAATTGGCAATCAAACAACAAATACTAATGATAATATTATTTACTGTATATATTTGTCTTGGATTGAACACCTGCTGTTTACATTTTTAGAACATCATCCACCAATGCACAAGCCCAGCATGCAGACACCAAAACAAGGTATTATTATATTCTTTCATTCTCAAGTTGAGATGATAACTTAAAGACACAAGCTATAGCCCAGATGCAAATGCTAATGACATCAGCACACATCAGACCCGCACCTGCTTTGTAGTCACGGCATCACATAAACCAAAACAAAAGATGTGCCGTGACCTTCGATGGCCTCAGATCCTCCTCCTGCCTCCACTTCACCAAGTCTTTAGCAGCGTGTACAGAAAGGTCGTGGGGGTGAGGAGGGGGGTTCGTGATGGGGGAAACAGCAGTTGCGTTGCCATCCTGATGACTTAGTTT
>JAZGTK010020839.1:0-10832 GCA_036877625.1 Ambastaia sidthimunki
CTGTATTAATGAGGATCTCTCATAGACACAATGGTTTTTACACAAGGAAAACTATATTTACTGTAGCTTACCCCAACAACTTCACACAAAAAATTGACATTATTAGTTAACAAACATTATTAATTGGTATTTATAAGACATTTTTAGAAATGGTCTAAATTGGGTGCGAGGCAACCTTTACAGACACACCCCACACTACACAGACCAATTTTGACCAATCAAATGCCCTCAAGAATGAGAATGTCCTTACACATAACACCGCCTGCCACTGATTTGCGAGTAGCAAATCACGGTTCCTAACTGTATTTAATGCCTATTGGCTACTTAAAAAAGGAGGGACAAGCTCTTCAATATGTTCCGCCTAAACTTCCTGTTTCAATGACAATAATACATGGATGCAGGAAAGAAAACTGTCTTCATAAGCTCATGTGGTACAATAGGTCAAGATCATATATGTCAAATTGCTGATAGAGACAGCCACAAACACAGATAAATAATACACACACAACATCATTTTCAAAAAACACCACACACAGAATGATGCTAAACAGAGAAATTAAAGGCAGATGAGAACAGAGAAAGCTTGAAAGAAGAGAATACTCTACTATTTAGTCTTATTTTACATAAGCATTTGAGGCATGTGACATGTTTTACTTCTCTGGCTCTGTACTCTGTCTAGTTTGCTACAGTACAAAGCTGCTATTTGTATGGGTACAGTGTCATTTGTATGGGAGCTCCTTAAAAGCTTCACGACACTGAATCCAAACAGAAGCAAAACACACAGACAGAAATGCAGAGAAAGAGAAAGACAGACAAATGGATAAGGCCCAGACATCACACATTCACACAGCATCAAGGGAAAACTACAGGGGTCACTCAGGCACCTGACATCTTAAAATCTAACAAAACAACACGCATGGGAAACTGATACATTCTGTAGCTCGGCTATAGCAAACTCCCTTATCATACTATTTATCAAACTTTATTAAACTGGCTGACTCACCAGGGCCTGTTCTTAAGCTTTTAAACGTAATGTAAACTGTATTTCTAGGTCTGACAAGTCGGCAAGCCCTAAAGACAGAGCATTTGTTACTCTACTGTTATTTATTAGAACGTGACCTCACGTGCATTGCCGAAAAGCAAGCCGCAATAAAAGTCAAACATCAATAAACAGGCAAATAAGCCTCCACCATGTGACCAAATAAAACTTCAGAGAGGTCGGCCTTCACTTTCTGTGTAAGAGAGCCAATCAAACGATTGTGATTTAAACTCAAAGCCACAGTGTTTATACTTTTTGGGTGATCCAGCTTAATTTTGCCTCTGAGTGATGAGATGGGATGTGAGAAAGTATTTTAACATAAAGATACTTCACATTTAATTAGCCAATTCAGAACAGCTGTTAGACAGAACAGTTATCAATGCTGAAAATTGTAAATGGTCAAATAAAGCTTGATACATCTGCCTGGCCTGATTAATCAGCCTGGTCTATATTAGTGATAACTCCAATTATGACATAATTCCATACATTCACAAAAGTCTCTCGAAAATTAAGTTTGGTTGAGGTGTGGGGTCAGAACAGCCAGAGTCATGGGCTAACAAACTCTGCATAACAACTTAATGTCAGCATTACTAACAGAACAAACACACAGTTTTACCCAGGTGTTAAAAACAGATCACACACTGATTCACACTGTTTAATTACCTTAAAGGTGTTTGTCTTACTGGAGATCTAAGATTTAGGTAAAGATATAAAAAAAAGGTTTGTGGTTCTTATATACAGATATCTCAGAGAATACTGCAGTAACCTGACTTGTGTTGTACCAAGTAAAAGATGTCGAACGTAAACAGTAAACACAACACCAGCAGAAGCGAGACTAAAGCTCCCCTTTAACTACTCATATACGTCACACACCTCTGTTAAAAAACAGCTAAATGGTAGTAGAGAGAGGAACGCAATTCAAACCGGTTTGACCAGAGAGGCAGAAAGCTTGGAGCACAACGTGAAGGTGTACCGCATGACACACACATGCACACGTAACACAAACACACACACACACACACACCATTTAAATGAAAACAGAACTTAACAGGTAGCAGGTGATTTAGGTCAAATGAAATGTATAAAAATATAACAAACACTAACAGGTATGTTAGTATGGTTTTCATTTCAGGTTTTTTCTCATCCAGGAAAAAAGCTGAGAATCTGAGATTAACATAGCAAAATATTTTAATTTTGAAAAAATGACAGACAGCAAAGACAGATAGAATCTGTGAAGTAGTGTGTAATCCACAAAACTAACAGGATTAAACAATTTATCAGATGTTCTCCAGATTTAAAAGAACAAACTTTTTACCAAATCAAAAACCAAATCCACAACCTGCTTCTTTTGATAGACCCAGAGTAGTGCAAGAAGTATTGGTACAATACAATTTTGCACAGGGCTCAGACAAAAAAAAGTGTCTCAGCAGTAAACATGGACATTAAAGACACCCACCCTGTGACATTTACTATTAATTTAGGGACAAAACACTCATTTTACTTCTGTGGCCATGTTACAGGAAGGAAGTGCACTTTTAAAGATGACACGGAGAGTTCAACATGTAAATGTCACAAAGTCGGTGTTTCTGTTTAAAGGAAATAAGACAGAAATACAAAAAACAGCAATGGCAAAAGCAGGGGTTGTAATCAACTTTGCTTAATGAAACCCAAGCATTCACTAGAAAATCCAACCGGACCTTGATCCTCTAAATTCACTATGTGTGTGTGTGTGTGTGTGTGTGTGTGTGTGTGTGTGCGCGCGCGCACTTGTGAGGGCGCGTGTGATGATCGGACTTTGAATGCTTGTGTGTCTGACAAGGATATTAACTGCAAAAACCGCTGCAGGAGTTGCTACAGATTTCACGTCTTTGGCAAGCACAACACACCATAAAGATTAAAAATAATAACCAGTTGATAAAAACAGAGTTTCAGGCTGCACGTGTTTCAATTCTCAATATCAACATCTTAATGTTCAAAAACACAGAGGAAAGCCCAGGGTGGACGTGAGATTATAACACATAAAGACACCGTCCATCAGAATCCGTCCATTGCCAATTTCCATCGTGTGCAATTGTTCCATTACGAGCTGTGCAAGCAGATGTATTTATTTTAGTCACCTGCCAAATTAAATCTTCTGTATAGCCGTTCATCAGCTTGCAACCCGTTCATTTAATATATTAACCCAATCAAAAATCACGCATTTACAAGCCAGTTCTTATTAAACTGTGAACACCCAACTTTGTAACGCTCTCCTGACAGCAGTTTCAGTATAAAATCAATCATTTAGGGTAAGGATTGTGGAAACACAAAAAGACACCCAAGTAAAGCTTTCCGTCTGATTGGACCTCAGTCCTAGTGGGTTGAGTCAAGCACTTAAGCCAATTGCATCTGTATCTTCAATATGAATAAAACCATAAACATTAAAAATAAAACATTTAAGCGGTATCCAGTTTGACTCGTTTATCAAAGCTCGAAGTCGACTCGGTTCAGCTACAGCTGCGATCGGAGCGGTTCCGACCAGCGCTGGCTCGGGTTGCGACATGCCTCTGAACTTTCCGAAGATCGCACAGACCGCCAGACAACAATACACGAATATATTTATGACTGTTGCCTTCGCTATGTGCAACATCATTGACACACTGCGTTTCCATTCCAGTTACGAGATCTCAGTTATTTATGAACAAGCTCTGCGCTTACCTCGTCTACTTCAAGTGGAGGTATAAATTCAAGCATCGGGAATGATCTTTCTTTTATTGTTGACAGACGTTTTCAGATCGGTACCGATTCAACTCTCCCGGCTGAAGAAGATGATCGACAGTGAGTTTATGGCGAGATAAGTCCCAGCCCAGTGCTTTAAAACACAGCCAGTCACTATGACCAACGCGATCGCCTTCGGACGCGGATGACGTCGAGTGAGACTTCTGCTCGACTACACGGCGCTTGGCCTCTGAAAAGTCCAACCCCTGCACACGCAAGCACACCCTCCGTGCTTCCACCCTCTAACTCTGTGAGACTGTCTCAAAACCTAGCAGGCTGCCTACCTAGACCGCATTTTTGTGCGTCGTTGGCACGCATTTGGCCGTCGTAAGCGCATTATGAGTCAGCTGAGATATGTGTGTGTGAGCCATGCTATCACATAACGCGTCTGTGATGCACAAAAATGCTGTCTAGGTAGGCAGCTCAGTAGGTTATGAGACAACCCCTATCTGTCTCTTTAACACGGAACATTTGGACTTAAAAAAGTATAAAAAGCTTACACGTCTTGTTTGCACAAAACTACTGCTTTAATGCAACCAACTAAACTATTGTGTAGCTATAGTTACAATGACTATTAGTGACATTAAATAAACATATTGGCTAGTGTTGGACAAATATAATGTTTTTCAGGTCATATAAGGTCATTTGTATGAAGAAAAGGTTTTGTTTGTAAGGGATATTCATTTTAGGGAGCAACGTGCGCGTTTGATTGGTGCACAACAGCTGCATATGACCTTATGATGATGCTACTGACACGCCATCAAACTGCCACCGCATGGCAAGGACAAGCACTGCATGACTGACTTTACAGTAGCTAACTACTGTATCTGCCCATGCCCTAGAATTCTAGCAGTAGTCTATATTAACTGATAAACCATAAGTATAATTTACTGAACCAGTAATGTATAGACAAGAATGCAATGCAATTATAATTACCAGCAAGTGCAGCAAACATTAATGTCATGCTTTGTCAGCAATAACCAATAAAGGAGGTTTTTCCATGAAACTTATCAGTGCAAAACTCACACACTGCTAGAACATTGGCATGCGTATGCTAAAGTGTTTTGAGAAGTTTTTAGTATCTTAATATATTGTAGCTGTGCCCTTGTGCAAGCCTGTGGAATTATTTTTGCCTCATTTAATCTCTTTTTAACAAGCTTCATAATACGAGGTAGCACTCATGTCTGTATCACAAACAGATGTGTTGCACATTCAAGTTTAATGTTTTGGGTCAGGGGTTTGTTCCTGAATCTTAACTCTATGTATAAGCAATACTAAAAGTGACGCTTGTCTTAGCAAGCACTGTTACACCAAAGTGGGTACAACAGTGCCAAATGAATTGCCTAAGAAGTTAAAAGCAAATATCTAATGAAAAGGGGTATAATTTCTTTAAATGACACCAGAACTTCTAAACTGCATAAATATTTGCTCTGCTAAATACAGATCAACTTAATATTGCTGGACATAAGATGACATATGAGGTCATGCACGTGGCACACTTGTGGAAAGGTTTTTCACCGCAGCATTTTTTCAAAATAAAAGGCATCACTGTACTTACTTTCAGACTCAAAACAAATATTACTTATTATATTACATTACTGGAAAGAACAGCCTATCACAGTTGCTTTTTTCAGCAATGCACTGTGATTTACTGCACCATTGCAATAGTGGTAAATGTTTTCATTGACACAGGGCCCGTATCCATACAGTGTACTGTAAATGATACTGTCTAAACGCACAGAGAATTGTTCAGGATAGAGTAACAGTGAATCTGGCACTGAGGCATTACGACTAGCACAACGCTCACCTATTTTAAGTCCGCAGCATGTTTAGATTTAGAGCAGCCAACTCAGGGCTGAGCTGGCACTAAAAGTTCAGCAAGCCAGTTTAGAAAAAACAGTGTTCCTGTAGCTCAACTGGTAGAGCATTGCGTTAGCAGTGCAAAGGTTGTGGGTTCGATCCCAGGGAATACAAGTACTGATAAAAATGTATAATGAATTTACTGTGAATAAAAGCGTCTGTCAAAGAATAAATGTAGAAAAAGTCTTGCAAGAAACTGTGAATTTCACAAAGGATGCTAACTTTACATAATGGCTAAAGTCATGTGGCTTTTGACACAGTGATTCTCTCGTATTTCCTCTTTGGACATCATGTCCAAAATTCTTAATTTATGACCATTAGACATTCCTTAAAAGAACAAAACTGGAGCAGATAGAAGAGACAAATGATTGGTGTGCATCTGTGTCCATCTGTGTGTCGTTGTAAATGGGGAGCAGAGTGCTGAGCAGAAGGGTGGTTCTAAATAAAGATTTCAGGTCAAAAACAGGAAATGGCTCAGTGAGCAGTCGAGGTAGGACGGAGAAGTCCTGGCCGCTGGGCGGCATCTACAACATCTCCTTTGTTCCCTCACATTACAAGCAAAGAAGCACAGCCCGCCCCTTCTCTCTCTCTCCCATCCCCTCCCTTTCTCTGCCTCTGTCTCTCGCTCACTCCAGCGTCTCTCCTGTTCTCTTCCTTGAAGAAGCCTCTCTCGCTCATTGTGACAGTGTATGATAATTTGTTGTAGGAACCTCCCACTAACTGCCTCTTCAGCAGAAGGGCACAGCATGGCACAGTGTGGGCAGTCATTCAAAAAACATATGAGTCATTACCAAATAATGAACAGCAGTTTTATTTATTAGACCCGTGTTTGCCAAGCTTTTTTGTCTTGGTCCCCCCCACAGCCCAATCAGTACAGTTTAAATACCCCTTCATCTGACCTTTAGCATTATCATTAATATGACTATTATATGACTTATTACAATTAGTCACTTTTTAAAACTACTTTACTTTTTAAAACAGTCAGTGCTGTGGTTATGAAAACTGAATCATCCAGTGTCCTCTTACCTCTCCGTTTAATAAATGCACATATTCTGACGTTTGAAGTGTCATTCATAAAAGTGACCAAATCCATTCTAGCTACATATCAACATATTATTTTAAATATTAATTCTCAAAATGAATCGAGACTGATAATGTTAGTCATTTGATTAATTATTATAGTTTATTATATAAATGTTATTATTAGAATATTATTATTGATTACTGTTTAATGTAATGTAATCTAACCCACTTATGGTGCATTCAATGTTTACTTTTTTATCAGTATGTGTAATTCCTGAGAATCAAACCCACAACCTTCACACCTACCAATTGAGCTACAGGAACACTGTTTGGTGTGGATATCAGCAGAAGTGCTGTGAAATCGCTTTGCTCTGTTAAACACAGTCACGCAAACAAAAGATGTGCTTGATCGCAGTGATGTTAATTACAAGCCTCTGACACACCGAGTTCTAGTGCCAACAGAAACAGCGCTAACTGAACTCCTGCTAAACCCTCCTCTCCACACAACAGTCCACTCCTCCTCTACACTCCGCTGAGAGCCCTTGGCACACCCGTCTCCTTCATTATCTCATTTGGCTCATTAGTCATGCAGACACACTTCAGTAGGGGTGTTCTTTCATTCTAACATCATAATTGATGATCGCGACCATTGTTAAATAGCTGATTGGATGTGACTGGTAGGGCTGGGCACCATAAGGAATATTCCATATATATTTACAATGATTTTGCTGGTAATAACATTAAGTGTTACTGTGAATGTTTTGATTTCTATTTGACCTTTGAGATGCTAAAAAAAGTGTCATTGGAAAATTTGGTGCTAAATAAATGGAAATGATTAAATTCTGTTGTTTGTTTATTCGGCAAAAGACAGAGTAGAAAACATGCCCTTATTTTTTAAACTAGATTTTCGTTGTGTTTTAGTTCTTGCATTTAATATTTTCAATCCACTTGGTTACAGTGGCTAAAAGCATCATTTTCCTTCTAATCCATTTCAGAGCAGTCAAAAATCTATATATTTTAGCTCTATCACCTTGTCTGAGTGGACAGGGTAGGTGAGGAGTTAACACCGGTCTGAAATCTGATTCCCTTTTGTTCTTTATTTATTTATTATTTGCTCTGCTCAGTCTGTGTATGAGATGAACCATGTGCCAGGCTGTCGGGCAGACTGTCCCCTTCACACAAATCCAGCTGCCCACTTTCCCTCTGGCCTGATGTTACAGAAATCCACCTCCATCAAGATAAGACCACCTCTTCCTAGTGCACACATCTGCTGAGCAATACTACACATCCTGACTCATGTATGACTGCAACATTTTAGAAAGAGAAAAAGTGGGCAGAGCTGAGTGCAGACATGTGTGGGCATAAAAGATACGAGGCCGTGTGTGTTGCTCACTTGCAACTTGCCTTGCAGGAAGTAGGCGGGTCTGCAACGAAAGAGTGGAGGCACAAAGAAAACTGATATTTAATTAGAGGGATCATGTTAACATGATCAGCAAGGTGAATTTAGACTACTGCTAGCATTTCGATATTGATGTAACACAGGGTTTTTCTACCATCCGCCAGACACACATAGTCTCACATTGACACACACTCACATATCTAGACTTACACACCCCAGCTGGAGCAGAACCAGTGCAGTGATCTTTGTGGTTTTGGAAATGGACTCCATATATGACAGGACATCATACATCATGCTGTTTTTCTCTTTCATTCTGTGACTCGTCTGGCTGTGGCTGGAGAACTTAAAAAAACGCAAAATTTTGACCCAGAAGGAGAGGAAAGGTCTTGCAGTAAAGAAATATGAAGAAAGCAGACATGAGCTATTGGCACAGACTAACCGTAATAAAAATAAAGGCAGATTCTCATTACAGTCTGGTGCCGCAACTAATAAGACAATTTTAGTGGGAGGAGACTATGTAAATGTTTCATAATGAATATAAAGTACAAATAAATGAACATTAATGGAGGTATAAACAGCTCTACAAAAGTGCACACTGGTTTTTAATGACATCTATAGTAGTCATGTGAGCATGTGAGCAATTTGCCAAGATCTGTAAATAATGTATTTAAAAACATAATTACATGGGCAAGAACGAAAACCCAAGCAAGTCTTTCTGGTGTGTGTCTAGCTACTTAATACATTGTTGCATTCCAATTGTGCTATTCATAGCACACGACTGTACCAAGCCCATGTTGGGAGAGACAGTGACTGCAGAAAACAGGTAGTCTTTACAGTGGTCACACTCAATGACAAACATTCCCATATCGTGCCTTTTTTTCTTAAGCTGACTAATTCAACAGTGTTTGGACATTGCCCTGTCTACAAACTCCAAAACCATTTTCTCTCAGAGCTCTAAACAGATCAGATATTTCTCTTCCTCACATTAAGCAGCTGCCTTATGGGATGCAGCTGATAATATGCAACAACGCATATCAAAAAAAGAATGAAATATACAGAAGTACAGTGTGTGGCCCAAAACACAAAGAACAGCCGTCTCTGCCTGTTTCTGCTATAGCCTCAAACTATGAGAAAAACAGCAGGTTTGAAATGAAAAAGATCAAATGTCTTGATGAAAAACAACGCATACCAAAAGCAATCATTTTGGTATTTAAAGCTTCTGCAAGCCAGCACCTCCTTGTTCAACATGTCCCTTGTGTTTTCAAAACTGTGGGCTCCTAAAGAATGTCTTCAATCCCAATTTCCACGGTTGTCTTCTTTTTTTCTATTTAATTTACGTATTTTGTGGTCCAGTGTTGCAGCTATTTTAGATGCTGTTTACTTGCTAAACACACTACAGCATTTGTTGTGAAGTCTCCTCCATCTAAAACAGTGTGTTTTGGAGAATAAAGCCACAGATTTCAATAGAAACATCAAACACACAGAAATGAAAGGGACCAGAGTGCTAAGGATTGTGGGTAATGAAACGATTGGATGGCACTGTACCAAAGCCACTGTTAGCATGTCGCTTGGGATATGTGCTACTGTACCAATAATATTACCATCACTGATGCAAAGCAAAAATATTGTCATGCAAGTATTTTTAGCCTAAATTCGAATTTCGTGACCTCGTTTATGTACTGTGAAACAGACAAATGGCATGATAATTATATATTTGTAATTGAGATGCCCCATATTTTAAACCTCTCATCCTCTGAGTCTGACCATTATGAGTACATTGTTTAGCTTTGTCAGTGTGGTTGTTAGAGGGACGCATGGGAACGATCTTTGTGGTGGGGTGCAAATGCAGAGTCTGTAAATTCTGTGCTCACTGGCAATGGATGAAGACCCCCATGAAGAGAGACTCTAGACGGTTTGCTGCTTTAGTAACTATGGACCGGTCACACTACAGCACAGACACAACATTATGGTCACTAACAGCATCGTACTAAATGCATGTTTGCACATGCAAGTTTATTTTCTGTGTTGGTTCAAAATGGTGACATAGCAAAGATACAGTACTAGACCAACAACTGAAGTTTACTTTTAACTTAGCTTTAATGTAGAACTTCTGAAGCTATATTTCCCATTATAAGTGAGGTTTTGTGAAAATTATTTATTTGTTACACAGAACTGTATACTAGATACATAAAGAAATCAGTGTTAAAGCAGCAGTAAAGTGAAAATACTGTGAATTAGGTCGAGCAGCAGCAGTCACAGCTGCACAAAAATGTAACCTCTGTGTTCAGACTACCCTGCTAATAAAGACCAGTTTACACCAGCAGGTCAGTATCCATGCTGATGAACAAGCTGGCTAGTGATGCTAGTGCAAGGCTAAGCTGGTTAGTGATGGTTTGGTGATGGACTGGCACAGCAAAAATGCCCTTAAAAATTAGTTCCAGGGGGACACATATTGCCTGTTAATAATACGAATAAATAAAATATACCAATAATAAAATAACAATTTCTAGCACTCCCCTTGATCTGACCCCTTCACCTTTCTGTGACTACATTACCCAGCATGCTCTTCAACACAAAGACATCTGAACTTGTTTGCCTTAGCAGTCACTTTTTCTTTGTACTAACTGCACTCGCTCACACCTTGATTGTCTTACTTTCATACAAGCACTAACATCTCATTCAGTTACTTTAAGCCTCCTTTTGCCTCTCTTATTCCCTCACTTTTCCCTCTCACACAACACACACACACACACA
>JAZGTK010020840.1:0-10832 GCA_036877625.1 Ambastaia sidthimunki
TCTCTCTCTCTCCAACTACATCTGCATAATTACATTCTGCAGCAAAGAAAGTCTCTCTGGAGCCATATTGTTTGGAGACCAGTCAAATCCCCTCTCAGGCAGATAACCCAAAGGCTAAATTTGAGCTGATTCGAGAAAGGCATTTTTTAGCCTTTTCTCCCTATAGTAATAATTGGAAATCCCCTTACCTTGTTTTATCGATGCTGAGACTATGAACCTAACCGTTACCTTGATTGGGGTGGCTCAATAACAGGTGGGTCTAAATGTTGAGGGTTGCTCGCAGACGACCCTTTGGCTCTTATCAAGCAAAGTGGTTTTTGATTAGTGTTAATGGGGATTGGTAATGGCCTTTGGCTGTTACATGGACGGTCATGCTTCAAGTCAGGATGCACTGCGGGAGTTGTTTGTTGTTGCAAATGCACGCACATAATTGCTTCTCTCAAGGGCCCAAAAGCCATGCGTTGCTCGCTGTCATTGTGTGTGTGTGCACAAAGTCATAAATCCGTTTACAGTGTTTTGCAGCCAGGTCGGCGCATCCTGGTCCGCTTTCTTTTCACACGTCGCACTTCAGGTTCCTCTAAAAATGCCTGTCGTCTGCGCTGAGCTTCATCCCTGCATGCTAATGCACATTTAATATTATTCTTATGAACTGGCAGTGACTTCATACGTTAGCCAGCACTCTGTCAAATTAATGTCAATTCCATTAATGGCGCTGTCCATTTTCTCGCTCTCTTCCTTTCGCCGCTGAAAGTTTCTCTCTCCGGCGTGGTGGCAGCGGGCCTCCGCCGTTCTGCAGAGATGAAAGGAGAGAATTAACGTCCAGGGTCATTTATCAAGAAGGGGACCCTAAACTGCAGATGAAACTCTGACGATGAAAATCTGTCCTGAGAAATGTCACTGAGATATTAAGTTTAATATATCAAATCACAGAGCTTCCCAACAGTGCTGAGCAAACAACAGCTCGCTGACTCAAGCTGCGCATAAACTCCGCAGTCAGCCTCATAATCTACAGGAAGTGGTCAGCATGCGGAAAACGGTGAAGGTAGCAGTGTCGCCGGCTGGCGCGCTAAAGGTGGCGTGATTGATGTCTGGTTTTGTAAAGTTGCTGTAGTCTGTCCTACAATAAAATTTGAGAATCTAAGCAAACTATCAGTGCACTATCTACTGCATAAAGGATGACTTTGCTTCCACTGGCGTGCCGTATAGTCATGATCGATGTTCTGTTTTGCAAACCAATGTGGGAAACAGCAGCTGTGATTGTTTAAAAGTTGACATCGCATTTGATGAATGCTGCTCACCTGCACTCCCATGCGATATTGCATTCCTTGCTGAATTAGAAATTAAAAGCACTTTGATTGGCCTTGGCAGTAAGATGGCAGCGACTAGCGTGATGGCTAGTTTGTGAAACCAACTAAACTGGTCTGATCAGGTTTAGGGGTCAGGGTTTGGCTGGTTAGTATTTTCTGTCTGGCATGTTCTAGTCTCTGCTGGTAGGTTTGTAAAAAGGCCCTATGTGGGGTCCTCATGTTGAGCCCCAGAGGCTTTTAGGGGCCCATCCATATCTCATCATCAGAATATTACAGAAGCATTGGAATAAGCTCTTATGACTTACGGCACACAAGGAAATTTCAATCTCGTGGCAGTTAATTTTGCAGCAGCAAACACTAATCAAATACCTACAAAACTAATAATGCAAGCTAATAAACCCTTATAAAAGAAATTTTACTGTAAAAAAGTTATTTGTTGTAAAATTGTCTTAGGTTGTAAAGAAACCTACTTGGCTTTAGACTTTTAATTTAAAAGAATGTTGGTATAAAAATGTCAATATTTTTCAAGTAAAAATGTAAAGTGCTTAGCTGACCAGCCCAGCAAGAAAAACTGCTTACACTGATTCCTGTTGATGAATATGAAAACCATTGTTCATTTTCTTACTGTTTAAAAACCAAGTGCTGGAGAGCAGATTTAAGGCCCTCAATAACATCTTCAATAACACATGAGAAATTGGTGAAGCGTGCAGCCTTTAATCAATGAAACATTCAGCGTCAGATACTGTACACCGTACAGTACACCACAGATCTGTTCAATTTGCCTCCAAGTAAGCATCAAAAAGTCTCACATTCATCATGCACGTTTTATCGAGCTGAGAAAGCTGTAACATTATGCCAGTTTATTTCTTCATGGATTTATTCATTCATAAATATTCATCCTCCACATGTCACGCACACACTAGCGATTTATCTGAAAGAGAAATATTGCTTTTCTAATATTACACACCGAGATTTATTGTCTCTCATTACCATTGTTATCACAGTAGCTTTCAAGTAATCTATTTTTACCACTGTGGGGGGTCACTATTTACTGCACAGGAATATCATTCGGGATCATACATCTTTCTCTAGAAATCCATAAAAAGTGTGGAATCAAAGGCAGAAATCTGCAACACAAAGCATTCTGGGACCCCACAGAGCTGAAATTAGGAGTCTCTTTAATGGAAATGGTCTATTTGCCAGACATTAGAATAATACAGGCCTGAAGTTTTAATTGAAGCACTGTGTTTAAGAGGAGTGATGCACTGTATGAAATGAAGTCTGGGGAGTCTAAACATCTGGGCGAACCACAAGCGGGTCACCCGTCCAGGGCTTAATCAGCGCAATGAGATCAGATTCTGATTTAGGACGGAAAGAAATAACAAGAGAGAGATGAAATGGTAATTACTATTGATTACCTATGTGCATATGACCCCACAAGCCTTGCTTTGCATACTTAAATCAACCTAAATAATTGGATTTGCTAATATTTGAATGTGTGTTGCGACATTGTGTGCGTGGTTTGGACTATAAAATACCTCCACGATCACATCAAGAATAAATAAGTAATTAAAGTAATTAGTTAGTTGGCTATTGCGACCCATTAACTTAGCTTTAGTTTGTGTTTTGCATTGCTGAAATTTGGCATGTTGGTCAATGCAATGTTGGGTTTAGTTTAGGAGGCAGCAGATTACAATGAATCGTCAGAATCGCCTGGGAATTGTTGTGTTGTTAGATGTCTGCACAGGCGAATGCAGGATATATGTAGCATAAGAACACGCAGCTTGATGAAGAGCAGCAGATATGTAGCAGCTGCGGTGCATGTCTTGCAGAAGCGTGCATGCTGCAAAACGCGTGCTTTCACAATAGTGTGATGATGCACTGCTGCCCTCATTTGGTGTATTAGTGAATTGCGTCACTATAGCGCTGAACTAACCTCTAACCTTATAATTAAACTGTAGAGATTAAAATTTGATAGTGATTAGGACATGGACTGTACTTCTGTTAGTAAGCAACCATCTATTAAGTCTTAAAAAGTCCCACTACAATGTTTTTTTTTTAGAAAGTATATAAATCTAGTTGTTAAACCTACTATGCAGTACATTCATGTTAAATTAATTCAATTTACAATTAAAAGGTTGTTATTTTTGTCTGTTTTGTCATGTCCCAGCTTCAGGTAAAATGCACTGATGTTTGAAACGAACTGACAATATTTTAAACAACATTCCAGGTGTATCTTTTTATTTCTTTCAAACAAAACTTGGGCTTTTTGGTTTCATTTTAATCCCTTTGGAGTCAAGTTATAATAAATCAATTTCCTGAGGTTTTGTTAATCATGCTGTATGTTTCTTATTTCAGAAAATTCCTGTAGAAATTCTCATTTTATTTCATTCTGTAGTATCTGATACCATGACATGGAATGGTTAAGTATAAGTGATATCTTTTTACCTTGGTAGTTGTGTAAACGTACCATATTAAAAACATACCATGTAAAAAAAACTACCATATTTTCTGTCTGGCAGGTACATTCATGTGTTACAATTACACACAGATGACACAGCTTGTCACACAAAGTGATTGTGATCTTTATTGGTCAGGCAAATGTGTTCACACTTAATAACAATACAATCATATATCTACGGTGTTCTGCCAATGTGGATGTCACCACGTACAGAGCTGGACACCAGACAGCAGAACTGCTTGAGCGTTTATACTGAGAGAGAAGTGTGTGTGCGTTGAAGCAAAACACTAAAGTGATGGGTGACAGCAGGGCCACTGCGGGGTCCCAAAAGTGAAGGGACATAAAACACATCAAACTATACAGCACACTCTCCTACAGTTATAACATTGACTTCTGTGAAATAACAAAGGGTGACATTTTCCCAACAATGCCATGTCAACAAAGAGGTGCTGGCCAGAGGAACAAAAGTGTCAGAGACGTTTACAGGACAGAGGCAGCAGTCTGAAGCGTGACCTTTGAATATCGCCTTTATTTGAATGACTTTAAATGGCGGCCGTGGCCTCAGAATCTTTAGGTCGGTTGAGGACCACGTGTTCCAGCTGTCCGGAGTCCGACACGTCGTAGCTGGTCTTGTACTTGGCCAGGATCTTCATGAGAGGACGTAGTTTCAGCCACCACTGTTCCTTAGGAATTCTGTGACTGAAATAAGCAAAGCAAAGGGTCCAACGTTATTAGACGTTTATCCTGATTTAAAATACATAATTAGAAAATGTGGCATTGGACGTACATAAAGTCAGTCTCATCTTTCAGCTGAACCACAGGCTGGAAGATCATGGCACGACGCCGCATGCCCAGCAAACAAGCCGAGTCTTCTGTGTTAGCAAACACTCGCCCTACACAACCCACACACACAATTTCAGAGTTACAATTGTCTTGACATTAGGTGATAAAGTATTGAGGATGTTTCTGCATTTGATGCTGATGAACATGTTGCTGTGCTAATTCTTATACAGCTATACAGTTTGCACATGACAAGAACTACATCATGTATAACATTATTCATATTATCACTGAGGTGCACTGAGGTATGCATATTGAAATGTCCTACATATAAAAAACAAATCTTCAAAATTTACAATGTAAATACAGCTTATATATTAGCATTACAGTTTATATCATTTAAATGTATTAAAATAATTAAACTACATATTAACAATTAGTCTGAAGCTAAACTACAATACTTCACTAATATCCTAAAGAACTTAAAGTTATGGATTTTTTTAAAATCATTAAAAAAAAGACAAGAGGGCGAGAGGATCAGAAAAGTCACTAATGTGGAGTAAAATACAAATGTTTACCTTCATCTTTACTCAGCCACAGGCATAGCAAAAGAAGTAAAACACACACACACATAAATGAGCTAAAACACACAGCGACTTTATGGTAATACTTAAAAATAAAGTAAAGTAAAACAAGGTCAAGGACTGAGTGAATGCCACATCTGTTGTTGTGTGTATAAAGAGATTACTGAGTGTTTTAGGTACAACAGCACAGGTTAAAAAAAAAGGTCAAGTGGTGATTGAAGTCTGTTGACGTCTGAAAAGCACTTCAAGTAAAGTTCTGTCTAAAGCAAGAAAAAATACAGAGCTCTTATCCAAACCTTGTCTGTAGCTCTCATTTAGTTTTTTGGAGATCCACTGCATGGCCTTGGCCGCAATTTTGGTTCCGAAGTTACGGTCGAATGGGGAAGGTGCGCCGCCCTAGTGGACGAAAACAAGGTAGAAACTATTACCTTGTTTGTAATGGAATCCTAGTGTACAGCATACTGTGTGATATACACTGTATAACTGTTAATATAAAAAGTTTTTTGCATATTGTCAACAGAAAAACTGTATACTGCCAAACAGAAAGTGTTATGGTAGTGTACCATCTAAAACATACCTATTAACTTATGACAGGTACAACATTATTCATCTCTACCTACAGTTTTGGCTCAATTATGATCTTAACAATTCCATTGAATGACCAGAACTGTCCTTGTTGTCTTCTGGTAATGGACTAGCTGAAAGAAACTGTATTGGCTAATCATAATACCCGGGTTGTTGTGCATTTGACAGAACAGACAGAATACTGTCTTATTAAATCTGAGGTAAATAGTGTCTGTCGGCCATTGTTTTCTCTGATTTATGGATATCAGGTCCAGTACCTGCTGCATGTGACCCAGAACATTCTTCCTGCAGTCAAACACGCCCCTGCCCTCCTCTGAATACAGCTGATAGATGAAGTCTGTGGTGTAGTTCTCATTACTGTTCTCATTTCTGCATGAAAACACACACACACACACACACACATACACACACACACACACACACACAAAGTGGCTGTGAGAGGAGAGGGCCTGTGAGTGACAGGATGCCTGAGGGCTCTGCTCCTATGTTTGAAGCACTCTGACCCAAAATACTCTAATCTAAGCCGGGGAGAGAGAGAGACAGATGGAGGGAGGAAGGGAAAGACAGAGGCAAACCGACTGACAGATAGACAAAAAATGACAGACAGAGACAGGCAAACAGAAAGGCAGATGATAGACAGACAGATAGATAGATCTACCTCAAAACAAGTCCTCTCTGAATGCTGGTCTTCATTTTTGCTGTCAAGTGCTCCACATTAGCCTGAAATTAAGAGAATAAGTAATTCCTTCATTTGACCAACAGATGGCGCTGATGTTCCTTCAATCTCTCTTCACACTACAACTTGGCACTGAATCCGTTTACATAACCTTATGTTATAGTTATTTATGAATGTTACATAATTAGTTTTTTATGTATAAGGAGGCTAGTGGTTTTTAAAGTGTCTGTGTGTGTTGGTAACCTGCAGGTCTCTGATGTCAAACGGCTCCTCGTAGATGTATGCAGCATCAGCTCCGGCTGCCAGCCCACCAACACTGGCCAGATAACCACAGTAACCCCCCATCGTCTCAATGATGAACACACGGCGCTTCGTACCGCTGGCAGACTGCTTAATGCGATCACATGTCTGAGACACACAGACATTACACATCAGAATGAGCAGAGCAATATTTAACACTGTTACCACAGAACACTGTCATGCCAAATTATATGCCATGCAACAAGACCAGCTTAATCAATAACTCAAACATCTCTTTGCTTAGCCTCTTTTATAGACACTAATCTATGTGTAGACATGAATATTTACTATTTGTGGTAAGCCGAACAGTGAATTTAAGACAAGCTAAAATCTAAGACTTAACTGAGAGCTATTGAAGCATTAAGTAAATTAAATATAGGCTTTAATGGTACTTACGTGACATAATAACCAGCCTTTAGATTGAGCAAACAACTTGTTTGAATCACATGTTATATCATTAAAACTAAATTAAATGTTTGTCTTAGTCTGTTGCTTTGATCACTTACATTTTAATGAGGAAAGTCTAATGCTAACTATTACAACTAAAATTCCTTACTAAAAGTAATTGTTCTCCTTTTTTCATTTAGTATTTTCTAAACTCTTTTTGCATTATTCTATTCCTGCATTCTATTCTCTTCTATTTCTTCTGAAATAGTATAATAATATAATAAATAACAGTATAATAATATTTCTATTCGAACTTGTTATGCTGTGACCCTTTGAAAATAATAGTTTGTTCTTTCCGACATCATTGTTGTAACACTTTACAATAGGGCTTCATTTGTTAACACAGATTAATGCTTCAGCTAATATGAACTAACAAAGAGAAGATTTCTACAGCATTTATTAACATTTGTGAGTGTTAGTTAATACCAATACAACAATTGTTTACTGTTCATTTGTGGTAACTAATGTAGTTAACTAATGTTAACAAATAGAACCTTATTGTAAAGTGTTACCTGTGTGTTTTTTTCTTACCTCCACAATGGCATTGAGGGCCGTATCTGCCCCGATACTAAGGTCAGTGCCGGGCACATTGTTACTTATGGTGGCAGGCAGCATACAGAGTGGGATGCAAAACTCCTCATAGTTGGCCCGAGCCTCATTCAGCTGCAGTAGACACTCTACCGCCTTTCACATGACAGCACAGCACAGCAGGCACCGCATGGGACAGGACAATTTACACATTAGAACAGCAGGGGGCAGCAGCTGGTGCAAGAGCGGAGACCGCTGACACAGACCGCGTGACGGTCGCCATGGCTTCAGGTTGGCAGGGAATGGGGAGAGGGTAGGGGTGCGAATGGGTGCGACTCAGGCGCACAGCTGCGCTCACACACATACAGAAGGGATTGTTGGATGTGAGACGGCAGGAAAGCAGAAGCTACACGACACAGTCCACACACAGAACGAGGAAGCCTGGTCTTATCTGTCTCACCATTTAGCATCTCATAGACAATACAGCAATGTTCGGTACAGCGTACTGTGCTGACATACTAACTATTTCTGCAGCGTATAGAATGTATGTACAATATGGAAACTATATGGGAACACCCTGGGCAGTCCATCACAGAACTGTACATTGTAATGATGATACAATCATAAAAGGCTGATCAATAAAAACAGTTAAACAATGCAAAGTGATACTAATTACTTTTTCCATAGGTGTATTTCTTAAATACAGCAGTTAATAAATAATGTTGTCTATCATCATTTGCTCACAAAAATGTAATTCTCATGTTTCCTCCACAAAACACAAGCAGAATGACATGTTTAATACTACATTCCAAGCCTTTAAAAGCTGTATGATATCTATGTGTAAATAGACTATAAGTCAACTTTTGAACTGCTGAACTGTTTGAATTGAATGTGCAAAATGTTGGATTTGTTCAGACCAATGCTAATAAAACTGTGATATTATGCAGGAAACTTTCTGTTTATTCTAAGGTCTACCCATATAAAGATATCGCACGGTTTGAGAGCTTTAAATATAGCAAATAAATCTTGTGCAATACTTCTGCGATACTTTGATGCTTTCTGTGTCATTTTTTACGCTTGACAGCTAATCCCTATTTATTTTAGTTATACATGCTGTATTTATCGTTATGTTTCAATAAAGAAAGTCATTTAAGTATAGAACAATATAGATGAGTAAATGATGACAGAGTTTTCACTTTGCTAGGAACTATTTCTGTAATACTGTAAGTTAGCAGTCCTCTGTGTGTGACACTTGTTGATTTAAGCCATTTGTATACAGAAACTAGGCAGACAGACTCCAGTCAGGGTCACCGATCTGTTATGATGAGTTATGCAGTGTGATCACAGCACAGCTTAGACTCGGTCACATGACTGCCACAAAAAAGCAGCGTTTGCAACACATGCCATCATGATCTCGACTTACCTGTTAGCTAACAGCTCGTCTTTCAGTTTACCAGCCAAATTAGAAACGGCATGCTTAGTTATATGAGAAATATTTGTTTTGTACTTTAATGTTTTTTTGAAATCCAAAGTGGGCAGTTATTGGCTGATTACTATTGCCTAGAATGTACTGCATGCTTGTTAATGCGAAGCATTTTAAGGCATCATATACATGCTTCAGATGCAAACACTGTTCCAAAAGTTACGCAGCATAATTGTACTGTCGGATTCCTCAACCCGAACACCAGCTATGTAGCCAACAGAAAGGAATGCAGCTCACTAGGTTTTGGAGCAGTCAAGCAAAATTCCAAAAGCCAAATGCTTTATAATTCAAGATACCCCACAGCTGCAGTACAAACTGGTGGTATTCTCATTTCTACATGCTGATAACAACCAACTGCTTTCACCTCACGTGCTGCTGGTAAGCGGCAGGCGGAACCTCTGATGTGATTGGCTGGTAAACAGAAGGCGTCTGATGCGATTGGCTGGTGGGCGGGCGGAGTGCCCCAGCCTCACTTACATCAGTGATGGCGTTCAGAGCCGTGTCTGCACCAATGCTGAGGTCTGAGCCGGGCACATTGTTGGAGACAGTGGCTGGAACCATGACCATTGGCACACACAACTCCTCATATGTTCCACGGGCTGCTAACAACTCCATGATCCCCAGGTAGGCCTGCAGGGCAGAGCCGGGGCTTTAGTGTACCACTGCCTGAGATGGAACGGGAATGGAACGGTGGGATAGACTGGGAATGAGACTGGGAAGAAGCCAAGTGGAAAGCCATGGCCGTCACAACGGAGAGCATGAGGCAGGACCCACTCCTTGCACACACTTAGAATAAACACACTAGCATGAAATCAATACGCAATACACACAGAATCCATCCATTCACTCTTCACACTTATATCTCCATGAGCTGGATACAGAAGGCAACACAGCAGCATGAAATGACTCTAGAAAAGCAGCTGAACTGGTCTGGAAATGAGGTTCATTTTTTGATTGCTTCATTTGTCATCTGTGCTGTGTGAGCGTGTTAACTTTGATCCCACATTCAAACAGAACAGATGGGAGACGAGCAGCAGATAACGTCTCGTGCTTTTGAACGTTCAGTATGAGAAGAACAAGAGTGTGGTGAGCTTTAGGTAATGCTACCGGGAAAACATGATGGAGAGGGTAAGCAGGTTAACAAAATATCTCTAACCAGAGACTATATCAACATTGAAATACAAGTTGAAATTAAAAATGCAAGTATTCATTTAAAATAATTTTATATGTCAATAGCTTTTTAAATAATAAAAAAATGAAATAATCAAAATTGTTAGCATTCGGAATGTAACATACCTCAAATCCTCCAATGACTAACAATGCATTTATGTTATATTTCCGCATCTGTTCTGCAATTTTGTCAATGTGCTTTGCAGGGAGGGTTCTGTATGGGTACAATACAGAGAGGAATTGAGTTACATTCAAACACGTTACATTCAAAACTTTACATTTCAATTAACAGCATTTACAACCCATTTCACTTCTGTAACGTGACAATTTTGTTAGGTCAAACAAAATTACATTAAAAAAACATAGGGTGGGACTTCATTTTATTGATCAGAAGTTGTGAATTTTGTGTCACTCTGTATATGAAGTAAATACCGTTTAGTTCCCAGGAGAGATCCACCTTGGCCGGTCCATCCACCAACATCTGCCCATTTGATCTCTTTGATCTGGGAAA
>JAZGTK010020841.1:0-10832 GCA_036877625.1 Ambastaia sidthimunki
AATGTTAGGAGAGGCAGAACTCACCGGGCAATCAGTGTTACTCAGCAAGAGAGAGACAGCTGGAAGATGTTCTGTTTAGACCCTCAGTTTACCCTCTGATGTCGTGGTGAGGTTAGAATGTGGAGGACGTTGCTAACTTAAGCTCTTGTCAGTCAACAGTCATCATCCCAGCTAACAGGAAACCTTCTCAGAACATTGACTAGCGTTCTCTAAAAGTTCTCTTAATATCAAAACTCATTCTACTTATAATAACATTAGTGGAACATTTTTTGCTTTAGATATTAAAAATGTTATGCTTTAGTTTTTTTGGAACATTTCTAAAATGTTACAGATTAAAAAAAAAAGGTTAGAGTAACATTTTTGTAATCAAGCAATGTTAATACAACATCTAAAAACCTGGACGTTTTGAACATTTCTAGAACATTCAAAATAACATTTTTAATGTTTTTGTTACTAATGAAAACATTAGGGAAACGTTCAACTTGGATGTCCTCCGTAGTTACACCACACAACATCCATTCTGCAAGCTATTCTTCTCCAGAAAATCTCTAGAAAAGACTCTGAATTCGCTCAAGAAATCATCAAAAGAAAACATTGTTTATTAAAGTGCTACACTCACTTATTTATTTGTTTACTTCTTCAAGCCGCACCCCCCGGATTCTTCATGTCATGTTTGAATCTCCTGGGTCTTTGTTTCTCACATATTAACTATTGATTGCAGCCAAGTTTTCAAAAGTGTGATGGTGACGCCAACCACTCGTTCTCAGTCTGCGGGCGAACGAGACCCTGAGGCAGAGACCCAGCAGTATCCGCCACAGCCATCTGTTGATTTTCCACAAATCCTGCATGTATCCATTCTCAGTCTGTGAAGACAAAAGAGACTTTTGAGCTTTTGCTGACTGCTAATGTTTTCTCATCAAACATGTCAGTAATTTTATAATCATATAAATGAGTGTGAGTGTGTGTGTGTGTGTGTATATTTGATTTTTTGTGGTTGTGAAGGTGTTATTTTTTTAAGGTTTTTGTACAGAGAAAAATGTAATTGTGCCAACATATCAATATCTGTCATTGGCAAGAATACATTACATTTGTGCTAATTGTTATATATAATTATAATGGAAATGTATATGTATATATGTATAATATGTATATGTATATTATATGTATAAATATATATACTCACACACACACATACTGTATGTCTACACAACATATATGTATATACATATATACATGTGTGTGTACATATATGTGTATATATATATATATATATATACTGTGTATATATATGTATATGGCACATGAATCACTAAAGAAGAAGAATCAGTGCAGTACGGTCAAGTTTCCTCCTGATGCTGCTGGGTGGTTCCTCTGATCCTCCAGCCGTGGAGGTTCCTCATGAAGAGGAAACAGGTGGAGTCAACAGCCTTTTAATTGGTGGTTTATATGCAGCTTTTACTGTCCTGTTTGTGTGCCGGGGGAGATTGTGGATGTGATGGGGAATTCTGAGAGCTTTCGTCAGGGCCTATCACAGCACAATTAACTACTGCCCTGAGCCTGAATATCTCAGTGGTGTTTGGAAGAGCCAGGAATTAACCAAATTTTCTGCATAAATCCAAATAGTCTTGCACTGCGACTGCATCATGCCCCAATACTGTCCCCACTTTGAAACAGCACTGGTGAAGTGACACAAAGGCAACAGGTTTTGTACCATAGTAGCTATGTGTTACAATTAAAGCCTTTTTGGAGCCATCCATTGTAGACTTGGCTTAGTGGTAAACACGCATGCTTCAAACACATTAAGCTGTGGTGTCCATGTAAGAGAAGCAGGTTCAGGTCCACCCTGTGTCAACCCTGTGCCTCAATCCACACCAACAGCCCTTAAACAGGACAGAGGTTTGTCATGATGTAGGCAAAATGCTTCATCAGAAATCCACTGGGGTAATTGTGGCCTACTGCTTAAGAAGTCAGATGTTTGAGGTGCTGGTTCGATTCCCAATGCCATCACTTCAAATCCAGAGTGGAAAATCTGTTTAGAAATGTATTCAGTGTGTTACAGAGCAGGACTGGAAATGCGTGGATGAACAGAGCACTCTCTTGATGAAGACTGTCACAAAACAGCTTATGGGTGGAGGTGGACTGATGTCTTCACAGGGACTGAAACCCACCATTGTATGAATTCACACATAAATATGACCATCACAAACCCTCTGTAGCTGAGCCACCACAGCCATCTGCTGATGGACCCTGGACTTCAAACACACCTGATCCAACTGTCATTTGTGCCCCAGCCGAGGACCCACAATGCATTGTGGCTGCCTTCCATTATGTAGTCACCTATGGCCCACAACCCTGTTAGCATCAAAGGGGTGGAAGAGTGGCAGAATAGGAGCCCTGCTCAAATAAGCTGGAAGGAGCTGAGCACTCACAGCGTGGCTTTGAAGATCTTCTTTTGATCAGCGAGCTTGTCCCTCCCACCGGCCTCCAGAGGGAGGGGGGTCGAGAGGAGTGTGTGAGGGTTTTGGAGGGAAAATCACAGTGAAAGTGAGGATGAGATGGAGGCTACTGAGCTTATCCATTATAATGGGAGTTTTGTTTTGCTCATGCCTATTCATTTTATCCCTTGCACGCCCTCGCTCTCCCTCTCTCTCACTCCTTTTCTTTCTCTGTCTCTCTCTCTCTCTCTCTCTTCTTTTCTCTCTCCCCCTCTCTCCCTCTTTTTCTCACACCTTACAAAAGCATACAAAATCCATTAAAAAGTCACTTGGAATATTGGCAGTTTAATGCATTTTAAACAGGAAAACACTGAGAGAAGTCGAGCT
Source organism: Ambastaia sidthimunki (assembly GCA_036877625.1). NCBI lineage: Eukaryota > Metazoa > Chordata > Actinopteri > Cypriniformes > Botiidae > Ambastaia > Ambastaia sidthimunki. The sequence goes on from JAZGTK010020841.1 coordinate 2,823, forward strand.
GTTGTTTGGTAAATCTTCAGGCGATACACACAGTTTGGCAGGAGCTGGAAGCTGTGTGGCATATTTGCTTTGAAAGCTAGTTGTGCTGTTGACTTTATTGCTTCTTTGGAAGTTGTTTTTACTGTTTAAACCTCTTTTCTGTGTATACATGACATTTAATGACCATCATGCTCAGAATATTTTGTCTCTTTATTTTTTATTTCACCCAACTTGTACCTAAAACACATTTATAAGTCAAGCTTTAGTCTCTATGGTCCCAAATCTGTCATACATCCTATCGTATGAGCAGTTTGTGTGAACTAACATTTTTAAAACGGATCTCAAAGCACGTTTCTTGATTTTGTTGGTATTTCTTTCTTTTAATTGCCTAATATTTGCCTAACATTGTTTCTGTAGCTAAACTGGTAGAGCATTTTATTAGCAGTGCAAAAGGTTGTGGGTTCATGTCCTGTGTGCTTTTTTCAGGTGTCTGTTTCTTTGTGTAGTTATTGTGCTCACATTTGCCACATTTGCGTCAGTATTTGTGGTTCAGTAGCTGTTGCATGTTGAAAGCAGTTGTTTCTTTAAAGAGCGATAATATTTCAGCGTATCGTTAGAATTATAGAAAGTTAACTTTGTATTCAGAAAAAAATCCATTCCTGGATTTTACAAGGTCTAAAGGTGCTCATGAACAGCAAAGTTTTGCATGCTAGTTTCCACTGCAGTTGCTCGTGCTAGCAGACAGCAGCTCGTGCTGAAGCGCTGGTGTTGGGTCGGGTTCAGACCGTACATTATGCAGAGTCACTCGTTGAATGTTTGGAGCAGACCTTGTTACCTCTGACAGCTGCGTTTAGCAGCTCTCGAGGTCGTGGCAAAGGTGACGCCCTCCTTTCTAACTGCATTCCAATTTTTTCTCGTTTTTCTCGCTTTTTGTAATAGCTAATCTCTTTGCTAGCTGCAGTCTTTTCTGTATCATTTCAGGTTGAGGAGAGAATTTCTTTCCGTGCATTGCCACCTCATAAACACGTGGTCCTCAGAGGGTTTTTAAATGAAGCTCATGCTGTCATTAAAATGAAAATGCACTTTTACACTCACGTTACATGATGAGTTTTTGGAATCACCATATGGTTTCCATACGGATAAGCCGGGCGGTAAAAACAGCTACTGTTCCATGTGTGACTGAGCTCTGTTCCATCCACATTCCCTCCAAGTATGTTTTACTCATCTGAAGCAAACATCCATCCTTAATTCCCCTGTCGTCGCTTTCAGTGTAACCCTTAAACCAGACAATCCCACAATCCCATGTTCTCTTTTGACATCTTTTAAAAGGTTTTTTGTTGTTGTTGTTTTCCAAGCATGGCCCTCTTGGCCTGAGAAAACTGGAAGCCTTTCAGACTCTGGAGAGGAGCCCTTTGGACCTCCTCGTTGTACAATGGCAGCTTTGCAAAGCACATCTTGTAACATTAGGCAAATTCAGCCAGCAATACAATGCCACTTGGCTCTGCAGAAACCCTTTCTCGTACCCCCACCCCTTTATTTTGTCTCTCCATGCTTTGAGGGGGTAGAATGCAGATGAGTGGGTCCACTTGGCTTTTCACAGAGGAACGTGCGTGAGATGGATCTGTGGTATTTATACCGAAGCCCTCCCAACTGGGTTTGTTTCGACTTGGTACCTTTTAATTGGCTCTAATTGTTTGAAGCTTTACCGTCACACAGAAATGCGATGAAGAAAAAAAGCCCCACATACAATCAAGTGTCTCCCAGAATGCCTTTCTCTTCCTCAGTGTTGTTCCAGAGAAAATATGTCTGCCCTCGCTCGGCAACCTTTGAATATTTACATATGAAAATGAAGTTTGCTCTTCACATTTAGCACTTCATTAGCTCTCATGGTCTGGCTCTTTCAAAAGGTTGCCCACTGTTGTTTCACGTGAATAGGCTTGGAACTACATTAATGTATGTTTTAATGATGGGCTGAACTCTAGTGTTACCACATACAAACGTTACAAAAGCTCTACTTTGTTTGCCCAAGGTCTACAACACGCCTTTCTCTTGCAGAATACGATACTTTACATTTTACAAGAACAAATGGCTTGTAGACCACCCTGAGATCAGATGGTTTTCCAGATTTTATAATAGAGAAACATACTGAAGATATTTATCATTCATCAACAATAAGACTATTTCTGTGACTGGTTATATAGTGTGTTTTTACTAAACATTCCTCAGGAAACTTCTTGTGAGCTCGTAAGCTTGTTCTCTTATCCTCCATTCAGTCAAATTCTTTTCCATTAACCTCCTGAGTGACACGTGAAAACCGTCTGGCGAGGTGCTTTTGTGAGTCAGTGGTTCGATTACGAGACCAGGGTTATTGGTTTGGTTCTTTGTGGTTGGCTTTCATCTGCTGGTCCACTGTAAGACGCAAAGGGCCTTGAGAACCTAAAAATCCTGGAGCAGGAAAAAAGATCACCATGTTTTTTTTTTATTAAATGACGGGAGAAGCCAGATTACAGGGGCCTTGACTGAAAACTGTGCTGGGGCAGCTCGGATGAGTGGCCTTCTTAAAGGAACATAAAGTGAAGTTCAGCTATTTTTGATGAATTCGAACAGACATTCTTGGTTTGTCAGACTCTTGTGTTCATAAACAGTGAGACTGAAAATGCCACAAATGTGGATTATTAGAGTATTGCTCTCTCTCATTTATGTACAGACCTTTTTTAGATGTTCTATTTGCTAGTGGTTCTAGTTAGAGTTTGTCACATTGCAACTATTAAATATCATGAGATTTAAACTAATTACCCAAGTGCATATTATGAAATTTGACCCACTCATCCCTGTTTATTTTACGAGATGGGTGGATCTACTACGGTTGTGTTAAGGCAATAAATACTTGCACTCTGAAAGTTGAAATGATTTGAAGTTGGAATGAGTTTAACTTTTGACAGTTTAGGTTGTCAGCTCATATTATCTTTGGTGCCAGAGTCTAGGATGCATTAGATACAGTATTAACTGCCAATACTTCAAAAGTATTTCATCATTTAATCTCTGCAGTTTCTACAGTGTACACAAAGAACTCTCCAGTTAACTTATGCAGATACATAATACACAGATATTGTATCTGTTTCTTACATGGTTTGAAGAAGATTCCTTATTAATTTATTAAAATTGTAGAGTAATTGCAAAGTGTAGCAAATATTGTACATTGGAAACTCTCTTTACTCGCATACATTTTTGTAAAAGCTTTATCAAACCCCAACCAACACAAAAGCCTAGCTAACCATTTTAGGTTGTATGAACGTTTCCCTAATGTTTCCATTAATTAGCAAAATTATTAATGGAAAAAATGTTAACATTAAAAATGCTACTTTATATGTTCTAGGAATGTTGGAAACATCCAGTTTTTTAGATGCTGTATTAACAGTTGTAGTAACGTTATTGCTTGGTTATGAGAACATTATTTAATGTTTTTTAAATTCTGTAATGTTTTTAAAATGTTCTTTAAAATATTCTACTAACAACTTAAGAATAGTATTTAATATAGTATATATAATGTTTAACAAGTTCTACAAATGTTCCCTTTTGAATAGCATTAGTAGAACATTTTGAGAATGTTTGAGAGAACTTTTAGAGAATGTTCTGAGAATGTTCCCTGTTAGTTGAGAGTTTAGTACACAAACAGATGTCCAATTCTCGAAGTAGCGTCTGTCTTTGGTTTTTATCTCTAACGTCATTGTTGAATTCGGCCCAGGGGAAGGCGAGAGGAAAGATGTTGATACTTGCCTGACACATCCAGCCATTATTTGTGTGGCACAATCGATGTATGATGACTAACAATAGAACCACGAGCCCCTCACAATCTCTAGAGCGAATGGATGGTGGAGTATCTAATTTTCTGCTTGTCTGAATATGAATATGACTTTCATCTGCCCCCAGCCTCCCCCCCACACGCTCTCTTACCCTCCCTCACTTGTTACAGCTTGGCTGGTGGATGTCTTCTGATGCCTGGAGATGATGTGAAGATACCACCCACACAATGAAACTAGCACAAGATTCAAACTTGCATTATGGCTAAGCACAGTTCATTTCAAGAAAAGCAGGATTTATCAAAGCTGAAGTGACCAGATTTTGAAGCTAACCTCAGTTTACCTCAAAAACCTCAGAAGTGAATATTTTAGCTACTGGACAGAGAAAGTTAGTTTTCTGTAATTTCCAGACAAGAGTGTCTGGATACGGTCCACTTTTCCTGCCTGACAGCACCTCTCTTGCTACTTCATTTGTTTCACGGGATGTCAGACTCTCTTCCCAACAGACAGAACTCCGACTGTTGTCAGTTCTAAAGCTAAATTAGAGAGCTGGCAAATTTCTACTGACGGACAGGGTAGCAGTTGGAAGCAAGAACAGGCATTGATTGAAATTCCAGGTCTATCTTTTTTCAAAGGCTGGTTTGTTGTGTTTTGATCAGAGCTGCTTATTAGGAGCCCAAGTGGTGACACTCCTACTCGTCTCTGACATTATTACATGGAAAGTGAGACAGACAGCACATCAGATGGGAAGACAGGCCTCAGAAGTGGCCACCTTAACTTTGTCATTTTGGTGCCTGTCCATGTATTTTGAATGTGGCCCTGATCTCAAAATAACTAAGAGCTTTACATGCGTGTAAAAGTCTGAATCTGTGTGTGCGCTGTGTCCCAATATGTGTGTGTGTTTGTTTACTTCAGATCTGCCTTTGAAGAGGAGTATGAATAAAACGTAACACACGGCGCAGACTTGCTTCCAGGAGTGGGCTGTAATTTAAACACTATTGAATCGTATCGCACTCGGTTTCAATTTCTCTGTGTTGCCACGGCGAGACAAGAATGAAATGAAATCATGGTGTTGCCGGTTTCCTCACCTTTCCTCGTCCAGATTCCCAGCAGCTGCTCTATTTTTCCAATGAAAAGCCTTTTTTTAACGCTCCAAACACAAATCCATCACTTGCCATTAAATCAGTGGAATTTTAGCCGACTGGGAGAGCAAAGCGTTCGGTAGCTGTCATTCTGAAAGGTTGTTACAGCGTCAGTCTGTAGTTGTTGAAACGTTGTCACTGTAACCTGAGGAATTATCTCTCCGAGCGAAGCTTCAGAGATGTTGATGAGTAAAACCTGAAATTGTGGGCCATCATAGTCGAGGCAGAGGGCATCCCAGCTAGCAGGGAAAGTTCTCAGACTGCTGGCTAATGTTCTGTAAATGTTCTCTCAAAGTTTTTGAACATTACATATGTATATCAAAAACATTATTCTGAACTTGTTAATGCAACTTTTTGAAAACGTTACAGAATTTAAAAAAATTTCTTATAACCAAGCAACAATATGTTGTTCATACGTTCAACGTTTTGAACGTTCCTAGAATTTTTAGAATAACATTTATACTGTTACTGAAAAATAAATGAAATGTTAGGGAAACATTCTTACAACCTAAAATTGTTAGCCGGGATGTTGTTGCTCTGCCAGTGTTGTACTTTTAAGATGTGCTGATTTGTTTGGATGGTGTTTGTGAGGTGAAGGTACGTTTGTTCTGGAGACTGTGTTGAGTGTGGAGACAATTCCACAGCACTGCTTCAAGCTGTTGGGCTGGTTTGCATCATCTGTGGATTTGCCCCAGGAAGGAGATTGTTTCATGCTGTGGTTTGCTTTGCTATTTAGAAGAGAGAGAGAGAGAGAGAGAGAGAGAGAGTCAGAGTGAGTTTGCATTAGTTTGAGAAGGAGTCTCACTGATACAGACTGAAGGCAGTTTGTAATTAATTTTCTATGCTTCCTCTTTCTCCTGCGTTTGTTTTGTTCCTCTTGAAGGCGAGAGACTTTTTAAGAGGGCATTTGGATGATATTTTTCATGTTCAAATATTATTCATAAACCGTGTACCCAAGAACCTCCAGCAACAACATAATCTCTTATGGAATTTATTCAAACATATACATAGATGCAATGTAGTGTAGTGGCTAAAGACCTAGGCTGGAAACCAAAAGGTTGTAGGTTCGAGCCCTAAAAGAAGTGACACATGTATTATCCAGCATTGTGCCCTCGATCAAGACCCCTGATGAAATGTTTCTCAGTTACCACAGAAAGTTTTAACTATGGTAAAATTAAAACTAACTTACTGGGCAATATTAAATATCAAAATACAACCACAAGCGTTAGAAAATATAATCACAAAATGTTTTATTAGCATAGTGTGATTGAATAGCTTAACAACCTTATCTGTGTTATCTGTGAATTTAAATCATTTTATTATTTTATTACTCAATCTTTCTCCGCTGCCTGTTGTGATCATGCAAAGCCAGTAACTCTTTGTAAGACTTCTGTGTGTGCATCACACATCAAAATGAATTTCTGTGGTTATCAACAGCACATGATGACAGAAGCTGTCAGAAACACAACATCCTGAACCTATTATTAACATTCAACTGCAAGATGATGTCACTGATGATGTCAACACAAATAAAAGAATATCAGAGTTTGTTAAATGATACATCACATGATTATTCCAGGAGAAGATAATTAGATAATGAAGTTATAATTAATAATAAACAATAGGTCAAATGGCTCAACAGAGACCTTGCATGACATTATTTTTGTGGCTTTTTTTTAGATGCTGAGAAAAGTGAGATCAGATCAAACAAGGAAAACACCAGCAGCACTAAAGGTAAAACAATCATTTCTTTGCTTGTTTATTTTGGCCCGTTGCCACTTTTTATAAATGCAACCTCTGAGAGGACAAAAAAATGACGAGAAAAATAGGGTCACGACATGATGCATTTATGCGTTTGCCGCACATGCACGAACTACTAGCAAATGCTAGTTTATTTATGTTTATTAATTCTGCAGGAAAATAAAGAGTGCGTGTGGATGCATTTTTAAAACGTGCAGGTGAATGTGGTCTTTCTGAGCTTTGCGATGTCATGTGTTCTGTTGAAGTCTCTACTGCCTCAGGCGTAGCCTTTAGCATCCACTGCATTTATTTCAGATAGGAGAGACAGAGTGTCCAATAAGATGTCACCCTGTGGATGCTAACTTTTAATTCCTTTTCTCAACTGTAATCTTGAGTCTCTTTCTGTCTCTCTCTGTCTCTCTCTCTCTCTCTTTGAAATGAAAGTCCAGGACAAGAGCTCACCAGAGCCTGAAACAGCTCCCACAGACAGCATTCAGTCCAAAGGTAAAACAAATAAATCCATAAATGCAGTGGAAAACTTTATAAAACACACGGTCCTCATCTTTATTAAATGCCCCGTGTTTCTCAATGTCCTGCTTATTTAGCTAAAACTTTCCATTCACTCTGTCTTTCACCTCAGTGGCCACCGTCTGCACTGTCGCTCCTGAAATAAATGCAGGTGTTTTAAAAGTGATAATGCACTAAAGTCATTAACTCACATTTTTTTGTTTCAGACTTAACACTCAACAGTGATGTTAGAATCGTGTAGAATAATGACTGAGAGAATCGGTCACTGTCATTGTATGGAAGAAAAAACTGTTTCCACATGTTTCAGATTGTTGCACAGTAGCAAATAAACTCATATGGGTTTGTGACAAAAATCATTGATCCATTTCCAAACTGCATTTTACAGTAAGTGCAACTGGCAACAGTGTTATTAGTAAAATACACTTTAATTCACTAAAAACATTTCACTAAGAGTAAAGATACACAAATGCAATATAAACACATCACGGGTGCATGTTTCCCATGCCGTCTGTAAGCAGTCACCACTTTTTTACCCACAATTCCTGCATTTCCTGTCTGCTGAGCTGGAACTGCGGAGTGACCCTGATTTTTCAGTGTAAACGTGTTGGCATGCTTCCTTAAATTGAGTTTGATGAATTACCCACATGGCCACCTCACGGACATTAATAAATCAAACACAAAACGCGTGTGATCGGAGAACAGAGATGACGCAGTGCTGATAAATCATGTGTGATAAGAGTTTTGCTGTGCTGTCGTTTCAGGAACCCCGGGGTCAGTTTTCCTCTTAGGGCCTCACATACAAACTCCCAGCATGCCAGTTA
>JAZGTK010020842.1:0-10831 GCA_036877625.1 Ambastaia sidthimunki
TATTCCCAAAGGACTGCAACTCATTTTTGGAACCATGTAGTGTAGGGATGGAACCATCTCATCTCAGTGTGCTTAAACTCCACTGGGGCTGAAGACACTGCCGGTAACCTCCAGCTGACCTTGCCCGGGTCTCTTTGTACAGGGCTGTACTCTCCTACTGTGGTGTCAGGACTGAGGCACCACTGGGAATCCTAAGTGCAGGCCAGAAAACTCTATCAGGCTCTGATCACTGTGTTAAAACAGCTGAATAGCCTGGACAAGCTTATAAAAGCAGTGCTTTGTGACAAACTCTTGCCTAAGATCTTAAGTCTTAGTCTAATATTGAATAATAATATGGCATTGTGACATTGGTTTATTTCTTTGCTATTGTTTTTGTGTTTTGAATTTTAAAGACCATAACCTTAGCTTGGTTTAACACTCTCTGAATGAGGTTTTAAGGTTAGAATCAATGGATTATTAAGTATTAACTGAGAGGGTCTCTGATTGAGTTTAAAGCTGTACAGTATATCCTTCTCCTGAACAAAAGACGTGAAATTCTCTTCAATCAATATGTCAGACAAACAAACCTTTTTTGATTATTTTGACTAGCTTCTTGTAATACTTTGTCATGGCATTGTAGCCACAGTCTTCTAAAAAGACTTGTTTCAATTATTTAATGTCATTTTTTGATAAACATTACAGCACATTTTTGCTTTTGCATTAATGTTTATCTCCTATAGCTGCTCCCACCAACCCTGTGGAATTCATACATTCCAGAAGAGATGATGCTTAAAGGCAGTTAGCTTTAAATTCAATAGTATAACCAAATACAGTGTTTCTGTCAATAATTGTTTACTGTATTAAAAGTCTTAATGAGTTTAATCTAAATATCTGTTTAATCAAAAATAACTTGTAAAGGCTGGCATTCACATTTTTGGTTTATAGTCACAGCAAAACGTTGCAATAGTTCCTGTATTACCGGCACAAATCATATTATGATCATGATACACTTTTCTTGAGTAAGCAACGAGTATTTGTGCACTGGTAATATTTTCCTTTCTGATTTTACTGTTTTTTTTCACACACTCTTTACAACAGACAATAAAAAGAGTTTCTAATCTGCAGGCCATTTACAGACGCGGACTCAGGTGCTAAAAGATGCTGCGATAGATCTTCTTCATCTTCGTGGGCAGAAATCAAGCATGCTCGGTTCCGCGGCGCGGAACCGAGCATGGTTTTTTTTTATCACGATCTACAAAGTGATAAAAAAAGAAAATAAAAAATGTGTAAGTATCCACCTTGGAATATTCCAAACAAACTCTAAAAATGTCTGAAACCAATAAGCACTTCAGAAACTCAAGTAGAATTTCACTCAGGGCCTCCAAACGACCCCAGACATGAGGACTGTTCTGTTCATTGCTCTCGTTCCATATTTTTCCTCTCTATTCATTTATTTTTTGAAGATATTATAATGTATGTTATGCACATTAAAAAAACAACAACAACAGAACTATGCAATGTTTTTTATTGTATGTAACTGTGTAACTTTTAACAACAAAAAAAACAACAACAAAGTAAAGCAAAGACTGGAACCAAAAACATTGTTCTGTTATTCTTCAGAAAAAAAAGTCAGAGAACAAATACAGTTAATGTTTTGTTCCTAGAAGTTTGTAACAAAACCTTTGAATTATGTATGAAAGATGCATGTAGCATCTTCCATTGTACTCAGGTCCGGTTTTGTGTGCAGTAATAAAATTGTGTGCAGTAAAAAAAAACAGCCACTCTCTCCCGACTCCTATAAATAAATATTAAAACATGCTGATTAACAGATCTTCTGTAAAGTAAGACATTTGTCCAAGTATTACAGGACAATCACATATCAGACAGGCGTTGTGCTTTTGTGTTTGGACAATAACACATCGACAAAGTGTTGATGGTCACTGAGGGAACTGCTAAATGAATCTGGAGTCGATGGCAGATGCTCTATAATGGCGGCCAAATGTGAGTGTAGCCACTGGGAGAGCGGTTACTGAGATCTGAGCCACACATGTAGAGGCAGCTAGCTGTCCACCTTCGGCCACTGTCTTGTTTTTGAGTCCCCAATAGCTTCTACAACATCTTGTATGGCCAAAGATGGAGCTTTGTCTGATCACAGTAAACTGTGAGTGAATCTGTTCAACAACCATAATGGTAAACAGAGGAGAACCATGTTTTTTTATTCAGCTAACCTGATTACACCATTTCCCCACACAGACAGACGCTCAGCTTAATCTGGAAGCAACACCTGTGCCTCGCTTCAATGTAAATAAATGAAGTATTAAGGAGCTGCAGGAAACACCAATAGGATTTGAGGAGGCTACTTTCTCAAAGGTGACCTCTGGAGATTCTGGAACGGCAACAATGGCTTCAAAGGGGCTTTCGTCACCAGATCCTCATGGAATGTTGACTTTGTCTTAATCTATGAGCTGTGAAGGTGATGAAGACGGGGATAAAAGGTGAATTTCGTAGACACAAAAGCAAAAGCAACAAAGCAAAACATCACAGAGGCTATGATTAGTACTCAAAGTCTTGCTACGCATCTAAGCACTCTAAATAAGTGAAAGCCGCCTGCTTCCTCCCGAGGGACTGTTAGATCCAGTACCAGAGTCCCATTCACAGCTATTTGGTCCTGTCTAGTAATAGATAATTTCCTATTCTTGCTCTATGCATTGACAACCAAGTAGCCCTGAGTGTAAAGACAAAGAGATCTATGGATGAGTTTAAAGAGGAAGCTTGATTTCCACTCCTTGCCCTTCCTGATCCTCAAAGCTGTCTGGGCAAAAGATTAACACTCTGTCTAGGGGAAGTGCACTTTGTCACAGTGCTGAAAAGAGGAAAAGGAAAGCAGGCAGCAGTGCACCATAAACTTGTTTTATTACATGGCACAGAGGCACATCTTTAGACTGCATGCTTTTAATTAATGGCCAGCGTGCTGCCACCCATACTGAGCTTGGCAACAAAGTCGGAGTGTTGCATTGTGGGCCAGTTTTAACATCAGAAACAGAAGCAGTTTTTCAGTTTTCATTGCAGTGTTCTGAATCACTGCACTCTGCCTCCTTTTTTCCAAAAGAGTAAAGTTAATTTTTAAGGTTAAGTTTTTTTTAAGAACATTAAAAATTGACTTTAAATGAACAGACACAAAATTCAGATCATTATTGGAAGGCCATAGCAGAGGGCAGGAAATAGTCAGATAATACACGAGAAAGCTTCTGTAAAAGACAGAGTTTAAGATACAATAAAAATACATATAGGGGACAGGTAGAGGATACACTTCAAAGGCTCCTCACAATGACAGGAGGATGGCAGCACATAAAACTTTCATAAGCACTTTAAAACTTAGATAAAAAAAGAATCTTTTAGATGGATAACTTGTCATATGTAGCGTAAACCATATTTTTCCAGCAAGTCTCCAAAAATATGTACCGTTGGATCAGAGTTTGATGTCACTCATGTCCAACTCTCTCAATCTGAAATATTTCGGAAACTCATGAATTATAAAACAGTGGAAACAATTCAGATTGAAAGGCAATAGTTTTTTCTCTACGTTTCATTAATTCTCAAATCTCTGACTCTGTTCAATAACCCAGGATCTATTTTGTAGACGTGACTTTGAGAGGAAAGCGTCTGTAAGGGATAAATGCTCTTGAATCCTGTCTGAGTGGTGGAGGAATACGTAGGGTATTTTTTGTGGCTGTGTTTTGTCAGAGGCAATAGATTTGCACCTGTAACTGCTGCTACAGGAGCCTCTGAAACACCAGCAGCATTGATTGGGGTTGAGAGTGTCTCATTCGGTGGATCACGCCTGTAATTGCTGCAAGGGGGGTTTTATTAAACTGCTTAGACATTTTGGTGCCAAGAGTCAAAACTGTTGGTACGCAATGACACACACACCCTTCCCCAAAGACCACCTCTGGCAGGCCCTATAGCTTATAATGTGTAGAAAAACATTCTGAAAATATGTCATATTTTTGTTTGTTTGTTTGTTTTTATTATGAACTGTTTATCTTTAATTTACTGTGCAGTCAAAGTAAGGTTTAAAAACAACAAACTTTGAATGCTAAGCATTTAAAAACAGGACTGAAACAAAACAAATAAATAAATATGAATAAGAACTTAGAATGCATAAATAAAACGAGAGTGAAAAAGTTACAACAAAAAGATACAACCAGGAAATTAACAACGGGACGCTAAAGGAAACGTGATTATATTTGCAGAACAGACGCTAGAAAAGCGTGTTTGATTTTCTATTGGAATGTTCGCTGGCGGTCTGGCGCATGCGCACATAGCAGGTACACGGTTTTTGCGCAGGTGAGTCGCTCTTATTTTCGGGAGTCTGAAAGCGGTTTCAAAGTTTTATGGGTTGCGTTTCTCAAAATAATCGTAAGTTTAAGTACAGGTCGTAGAGACCATTGACACGTAAGGCTTACGATGCTTTTGAGAAACGCAACCGCGTCCTGTATGTGATCGCGTCAAATGATCTCTTAGCAACTTAAAAGGCGTTTTAATTCAAAGTGCACGGAGCGGGTTGAATGTTATGTGCACTGTCAGCGTAAAGCTTTATCTGTGCAGATTTTGATATTGCATTATTTTGATAATTAATATATATTTGGCTTTATACTTTGTACAAATATTACGGATACAGCTGAATTGCATTTAGTGTAGCTCAGGAGAAAATGCGACTTACTGAAATATAATTTAGTACCCAGGTTGCATTTGTTTCATACGAATTCATCTTGTCTCAAATATTTCACATATTTGGACTTTGAATTATGGATGTTTTCAATCAACAATGCATTCAATTGCAAATCGAGCCTCTGATTGAAAAGGCTGAGCATAATAAATATCCAATTAGAGTGAGCTTGCTTGAAATGCCCAATAACTTTATGTATATGCAAATCCTGTCTGAGGAAAGCTTAGTTATGTTGGTGACAGCAAATTTTAATTTCTTTGTGCAAAAACATAGAAGGTCAGCTATCCTAAACTCTAAAGCCCGGGATCATATAATGCATTTTTAATTAGTTAGTGGTAAGAATAGAATTTAACTGGGTTGATCTCTCTTGTATGGGACTTTCGGGGACTTTTTGAGGGCATTTTTTTCTAATCATACAACATACAGTTTGTTTTTGCTTAATATTTTAATTAATTGAGATACATTTTCAGTCTGGAGAGTTTAACTTTCACATTAAATGAATTCAACAAATGCATAGCTGTAAATGAAGCACAATATGTAGTAAAATGCTGTGGTGAATATGTTTAAAATAACTAGCCTGTCTTTAAGTCATATTATATAATGTATATAGTAAGTCAAGCATGTATACAATCTTTATTGTCAACCATTACAGTAGATGTTGATAATCACAATTTTGCCCGAGACTATCTAGGACATTTTTGTCACTTTAAGTGCCATTTTTGCCCTAAGTCTGTTTCAATCCTGTTGTGTGTATCAGCTCCAGTATAGCACTGTGAGCAAATTTGGATAGAGTCTCATCAGCCGGAACACTGGAGAACAAGTTCCAGCTGGCCTAGAGGAGGATAAAAGAGAAAGGTTTTACTGTTAGGAAGTCTGCTGTAGCGGATGTAGCAAACTGCTTGCTTCTGTCTATTTGTTTCATTGCAGGAGAGATTGTTACTTGGGCCACCAAACCTCTGAACTCTGGTACTTTCGTAGTGTGTGTTGAATTCTGTAAGCGTTTGATGGATTTTCTGCCTTTGATTCAGTGCATTCTGTAGGTATGAAGGTATGTTAGTTCTCCAGCCTTATTTGTTTGTTGTAGTTTCATTGACACCTCCCCAGGGCCCATGGCCTTATGGGATAGCAAAGTGAACTGGTTGCACATTTCAGAATCTCAGCTGAATCTGGGTTTCGGTAGGATTCAACAGGTCATGCTGATATTGTTTGTTTATCGTATCATGAATACTAAGTATTTAAACTTTCTACTTATACTGTGTAGCAGGAAAGCAACATATTCAGATACAAGATTTGTCTCTCTGTTTATCAGAACATTACAAGCACATGTCCTCTGTGCTTCCTCTACTGTGACCTCTCAAGATGTCTAGTATCTAGATTTGTGACTGTGTTTTCTGCTGGACACACGGCTGTAGTAATGAAAAACATTTACTTGGTTTTAATGATCGGTTCTTAAACAAGAAAACAATTATTCTCCAGAGGAACGGGTAGGATAAGCAACCATCTGAGATCAAAGCAGGATGGGCGGTGTGGGGTTTACGATAGCTGTGAGCCTCCGATGGAGATATTGAGTGTTGTTCATCTCGATGAGATTTGTGTAAAGCAATATGTGTAATAGGCTGTACCTCACTCATCCTTTCACCGAATCTCACTTTCATCTTGTTCTATGATTAATCAAATAATGTTTGCATGCACAACCCATCAAATAGAGAGATGTTTTGTGGGCCATCATTGTGTGGTTCTGTGTATGCTTAGTGCACATAAAGACAGTACACGTGTGTGTGTGTGCGTAAGAGAGAGAGAGAAAGAGAGAGAGAAAGAAAAAGAGAGAGAGCGAGAGAGAGCATGTGTGTGTCCATGTGTCTCTCAGTAAGGGGGGACTATAACAAGCATCCAGCAGTCTTTCCACCCTTCTGAAGCCGTGATCAGGGATGTGTGTGTAACCACTGGTGGCCCCTTAATCTACGAGAGTCTCCACAGATGGGCCTGAAAACACTGCGTCAATTGTTTACCTGTGTTCCTTCTGTCTGTCCCTTAGTCTCAGGTGAATTTGTTTTCCTTTGGGTTGTATATTTATAGAGAATTGAAAAAGGACACATCATAGAAAGCAGGTTTTTTGTACTCAAATACATTTGATGCACTATATAGACATACTGTAATGTTCACAGTGTAAATCACCCTGCAGTTAATTAATGGAGGCAAATGGCACCACAGACATGTAAAAAGTCATTATCACAATGCATAGATAGATTTAAGAATGGCTGTCAAAGTAAGCCAGTTTGGATTCAGATAGCATAGTTACAACATCTACCAGCAGAGGCTAATTGGCCAGTGCTAACCAACCCTGACCACTGTGCATATATTCATGCTGTATTTTATATTTAGCATTTTAGCGTCTGAAGGTTAGATCATTTATAGAACTCTTAACATGTAACTTTTATGTGCTCTAAAGTTTCAGTAAAAACAAAGTTGTGCGTACAGAATAACCTTTGCAAACATAATAAGTGGACTTAAAAGGGTAGATAATCAGCCCTACATATTTTATGACATTTATATTGTTTTCAAAAGTAGACGTTTTCATCCACAACAGTCCTTCTTTATGTGCTTGTGTTTATTTCTTGTAGTACCTGTTAAATTAGTTTTGTGCACAAATGAAATCTGAGTATGACATTGTGGATTAGCCATATTGCAATTATAAGAAATTATAGCACAGCTCAATTTAGCTGTGTCTCTTAGGGACTAATAATTCTTGATTGTTTTCAATCCACCAAAACTTGAGCTTTTCAAAGACAAAGTCATAAGCAACGAAGTATAACAGACAGACTCCCTATGCCTCTGGCAACAGATGTGAGCTTAATTGGGTTTAATTTGTCGTTCGCTCAACAGAGGAAAAACAGCACAAAGCTCCAGTTTAAAGGAACTGAGAAAACGAACACAGCGATATGATCTTTGACAGGCAGGTTCGCTGTGACTGATTGTGTATCCCTGATGCCCTGAGTACACATTTAGACTTCAAAGAAAGCTGAATATTTGTTTAGGATATTCAGTGTTTTTCATCTTTCTTTGTAAAGTATTTTTGGAGAGGTGTCAGAGACGACAAATAAAAACATAAAATCATTGAAGATGTAGAGAGATTTGCAGAAACGGGTGGGGAAAAAAACATTCTCTTTAAGGCCATCTTCTTGGTTGTTCATATGGAATGCAAAGGATTGTGGGAAGGCATTTTTGTAAACACTCAACAAAAAGATGCATAGTGCTTTGTACCGTCTATAAACCCCAACCATTGCATAACAGAGAATTGTATACAGTAAAAAGACTCCAAAACATCCCAAAAAGTATTTCAAAAAGTACTAAATCCGCCAAATCTGTAAACCAAACACACCTCCTACTATAAACAAGTCTAAAGCCTAAAAACATCTCGGCTCACAAGAGCTTTTCTATCTGCTAGTTCAGTCTGTTTGCTGTGCCAGTCAAAGCAGATGAACTCGTTGTCCTCCTCCAGTGTCATTTCTGACATCCGTCGTTTTGCAGTCAACACGTCTTCTCAACTGCATCATAAAACAGCACCAGAGCGGACGTTACTGCATCCCATAATATTATAGTCACGCATCAATAGGTTATGTAAGACGGGTAAAATCGTTATGATTAACTACTTATTTCTCCAGGTTATTTATGCATGCCCATTACAGGAAAACACGCTTAGAGACACATTGATCCTTTCCTTCCGGAGTAAAAATGTCTTTATTGTATTTCAGCTAAGCAGCTCCTTTATCTTGCTTATAGTATCGACATCACAGAAAGGCTGTTTGCCGGTCCTCATTGGTGACACTGACGGACATAGAGCTGTAATGGTTTACGTATGAGCTGTGGTTCTGATCTAATGAGGCTGGGTTTATTTTCTGTGTTATTATGGATAGGACCAGGGGCCCTTCTAGGCCTTGGCTGTTGGGCTATCTGTGTATGCAATGCAATTTGAATTCAAATAATTGAGCAATGGGCTGTATATAGCCCATCGATATTGCAGCCAATCAGTATGTGCTGAACAGCAGGACTTAGAAATCACATGGAGGAGCATTGGAGAGAGTGTTAAATTGGGAGGGATCTAATTTGTAGTGTAGTAGTGTAGACAGGGTGTCGTTCAGCACACTAAAAATCTGTAGAGTTCAGTTTATTGCGCGCAAGTGTGGAGTCCACCTGCATTTGTAAGAGAACTGTCTGTTTTGTAAGTAAAGCTTAATTTATTTAGTATTTATTGTAAAGTGCGGAAGAAGATACAAGAGAATAAAATTAAGATAAGACGTCTTTAAGGGATAGTGCAGTCAAAAGGGAAAAATCTTTCATGCCATTTAAAACACATGTTTTTTTCTATAGAAAAAAAAGACAAATTTTTCACCATTTAATGAAAGTGAATGAAGACTGAAGCTGTCAGTTATTGCTGAAGCTTGGAACCGGTTTTCAAAATAGTTTTTTGGGTGAACTCCCCTTTTAAAACTACAGTGCTGAAACGGATAATTTACCCGGGCTAACATCATCCACAGGATCTGGCATGGGCTTGGTCATGATGTTAGCCTAGCATATCCGCCCCTGGATGGGACAGAAACAAGAAAAGAGAGAATGAATACACTGAGGCAATTTAGTTCCCACACATTCAAATATAATTCACTCACTTTGCCAAACATAAAGACCTATTTCCGTCAGTGTGGGTTTGGCCCTCCTACAGATGCAATGACCAGGATCTATGTTTCTAAAAATAGCTTTTATCCTGCAATCAGCCATCTGACACCAAACAAAGCCTTCAGTATATGCATCACACACATTATATCTGCTTAAGTATTTTGACACAATTTGCATGTATGTCTTTACTATGTGGGTTGCCATGTGACTAACATGGAGATGCTTGAAGGTGCTTGACTTACTGCAGGAGAAAATATCAGATAGGATCTCTGGCATGATTTACAGCATAGCCTATGTGCCGTGTGGTAGAGGAAGTTTAATAACACTAGACATCCATCTTTAGGTCAGTGATGCAGTGGTACAGTATATAAAGGGGAATCTATAGCTATAACTGCAGATAGACGTTAGGAAACACATTAAATGTTCTGCTCATCTGTTCTCTTGTAGTGACACAAAGAGGAAATTGCTGAATTGCAATTCAAGGTTGCAACTTCAAGGTTAAAATACTGTTTAAGCACAATTTTCCAAAGTTGACATTGATTATTTATGTGCTTTGGAAATGCCATATATGTTGCATGATGACATTGTTATGCATAGTTAAAAGTTAATGTTTTGTAAAAATATCTGCCAGATATCTGACTGTTCTGTCCCTTTGTTTTTTTTGTTTTTCTCCTATTTACACAGTCAGATTTCCTGTTTACCTCAACACCATAACACACTCCTAGCCAATCAGCAATAGGGGCGTATGCACCAGCTGTTAGCCTTTGCTTGTCTTGTATACCATGTTTCTTACTTTGAGGGTGAAGCAATGAGGTGAAGCAATGGGGTGTTTGTTTGGGTTACGTGAATTCCTTTGAATTCCATTTAAGTGAAAACAGTTCTGAATTCTGTCTTCTAATGCACTTCAAATTCAATTCATATTAGAATTCAATTCAGTTGGAATTTAAAAGACATTTTTGATTCACTTCTACAGTGAATGTTGCATAACCATTCTGTTCAGTTTATATTCTGTCTCAAACCAAACATATTTTACATCAAGCCCCGAGGCTCTTTGTTTTGCTCACAGTAACAGCTATTGCATTGATGAAACTGGATGCAGTTTTTGACATTGATTCCATTTAAAAATGCCATTTCATATGTTACTCTAGAATTTCGAATTGATCAACCATACAAAAAAATGCATTGTTTGTTAAAGTGCGAAGCGTTTAAGGTAGAAGGAGATGACGGACGGCCACATGTCAAAGAAAACCGCTTCCTTCCTGAATATATTGGACAGAGATGGGAAAGATAAGGATCAGAGATTTAGCACATCACCTCGACAACACTTAAGCAAATCTAAATTGTCAGTATGACATACTACCATTCTCTGCTACATACATTTACATAAATCTGCTTTACATTGATGCATTAGGAGTTAATCAGACAATTAGGAGTTAATCAGACAATTAGGAG